>LQNS02278160.1:23093634-23111957 GCA_001587735.2 Parhyale hawaiensis
TAGCAAGATGACATTTTAAATTTGACATGAAAAGTAACTTGTACTACATATTTTGTATGTCAAAAGTAACTGTCTGGCATCTATTTGGCCAAGCCAAAAATGAAATTACACCCTGGCGAGGAGCCTCTTGGGCGTTTTTTAGTGGGAGAAACTGCAGGAGATGGAGCCTTCGAAGGTTCAGCTATAGCATGATCATGGTCTTGTTGATTCTACAGTACCAATATCTTCAGGGAGGGTAGGCCTAAAGCATTAGTTACCTTATTCTCCTCAGTAACTCCTTTGCTATTTAGTGTAGGAAAAGGCAATTGAATATGTGCCAGACTTGACCAGGCTGGTATTTTGAGGATTTACCGCCAGGGTTGCGGAGTCGGATGGTTCAAGGTTCGACTCCGACTCCTGGCCCTCCAGAATTTCTGACTCCAACTCCTGGCCCTCAAGATTTTCCAACTCCGACTCCTTGGTCCAACAAGTAACTAGATATTTAATGTAAACATTAAACATGTCCAAATAAGTTTTGATAGTATAAACATATAAAGTTAAAGATGCTAGGTGTATTGTACATATACAATATATTTTGCATCATTTGGGACATTAAATTGAGGACATTAAATTAATTTGGGTAAAACTTTTGCACCTGGTACATTATATGAGGTGGGAGGGGCATGGGAGCATATACTCAATTTTCTACATAATATAGCAGATGCGAAAGTTCTACCCAACATTTTGTCAATGACCTCATCATATGGAATAGGAAAATACATGGTAGCTATAGCTATGAAAGAGAAATGTACAAAAAATATCCACATTTACAAAAAAAATTTTTTTTCAAACCTGTGACTGAATATTCAGAATTGAATGATATTTGTTTATAAATGGGATTCCGGAGTCGGGCTAAAAATTCCGACTCCGACTCCTAGAGCGAGTGAGATTCCGACTCCGACTCCCCCTCAAATCCTCCGACTCCGCAACCCTGTTTACCGCATCCTCTACCTTGATCTGGACTTCTGGAGAGGGGCTTACCAGGTGAGTGCTCTATGTTCCGACACCTCCATGTTCTGACACCCCTATGTTAGGTTAGGTGTCGGAACATAGGGGTGTCCTTAGACTCCTTACCTAGGGGTGTCGGAACATAGGGGTGTCAGAATATAGAGCTGTAATCGGTTTCCCTCTTCCAGACTGACCTCATTTCATAGTGTGGCACTTCTCGGCGAGTTCTCGCCAAGATCTTGGCGAGTAGTTTGCAGCCCTCGGAAGTGCGGGTGGGCGCCGCGACCTGTGGAACCTCATTTCATAGTGTGGCACTTCTCGCCAAGATCTTGGCGAGTAGTTTGCCGCCCTCGGAAGTGCGGGTGGGCGGCTATGAGCGCCGCGACCTGTGGAACCTCATTTCATAGTGTGGCACTTCTCGCCAAGATTATGGCGAGTAGTTTGCCGCCGTCGGAAGTGCGGCAGACTGACCTCCTCTGGGGTTTGTCATAGAAATTTTAGAAGATTCTCGATAATAAGAGTACAACTAAAAGAATAGTAATACTGGCCGAAAGACTGAAGTAAATAACAGAGGTGTTAAGTTTTGAGTAATCAAGGCAATAGTAGAAAAACTCACCGTTGCTCGAATTCAGCCAGATGTTTTCGGTATAGGTAATATATCGTGTTGGTGAATGGCGCCTAAGGTATCAGCTGTCTGTGCGTGTCGCGTTGCACTCATACGTATCAGCTGTCTGTGAGGGTTGCGTACGTATATCGCGTAGGATAGGAGGAAATATATAATATTTTTGTGTTACGCTCCCAGGTCGTATTCGTAGAGTTTATATTTGTCAACGTAGGTTCCAATATCGGGACAGCTCCTATATATTTTCAGAAAAAAATGAAGGTGCAAAAAAAAAAAAAAAACATGAGTAGCTTTATAATTTAAATATTCAGATAAAATATTTCGGTCAGGATATTCTTTGGAAACTTCGTACTGTTATAGAAAAAAAGTTGTTCTCTCACGTCAAGAAAGTCTTTTCTCCAGAATGCTTCATTCAATCATTCAAGAGATACCGGCTGCTTAATCTATTTGTAAATAAACCACAGATGCCATGACAATTTTTGAAAAATATATTTTTATTGTATTTTCACGGGAAACGGTAGGGAATGGGTTTCTTATGAGCCTTAAAGAAACCTTAAAGACAATGCATAACTGAACTATCAGTATTTAAAGCATTTTGAACATACACAGGCATAAAACTAAGGAAACAACAATTCTGGAAGTCACTATTACAAACTATCATCATAAAATTATTCAATCTACTCCTGAATATAAGAAAATATCACGACCTTGAATTTTAAATTTGAACTTTTACTCTCCAACGGCAGGAATCACTCTGATCACGCACAGGAAGCAAAGAATGCATCGGTAGGGCTCATTAGAACTAAAATAAAACTAAGCTGTGACCACAAGTAGGTAGTAAATTTACATCACATCGACGAATCGACGTATTTGAGTGTATGACCTCCGGCCTTCGTATGTTGTTTTCTTGAACTTATCATGTATTTTCACGATTTATTTCATTCAATCTCCCGCTCACGACTGGCCAGCTACTTGAACTGCAAAATATCGTAAAATGGTACAGAAAGTTCGAGCAATAGACTAACTGTTACTGTGCTTATATATGTCAGTAAGGAATAAATATGTTCGTGAGAAGCACTATAAACTGAATATTAAGTGCAAATGAGGCTACAATTAAAAAAAGAAGTTGAATGAGGTCGCAAAATGGGGACTAAATTCGGCGTTAGCGGTGTGAAAGATTCCACCAGCATGCAGCGCAATTTTCTTTAGATAATTGCTAAATTTTTATGCATTCTATTAATTTATTTCTACGCTAGAAACGAATTTCGCAATTTAAGACGATTTTTCTGGTTAAATTAGTTAAAACAATTCTAGGCTGTTCAACCACAGATTCGTCGATGATGACGTCACTTTTTGGTGCTAATTTTTCGTGCGTCCTCCCATTATGCTCTGTACTTCCTGATCACGCATGATTAGAATGGGGAGGAAATCACGCTGCAATCAATTCTCACCACTAATCACGGTTGATTGCTATCAGAATCACGTTAAAATGTGGTCGCAAAACGCGCGAATCATGCGCGGTCAGTTGGACACATCCGCGGCGCGGTGGTCACAAAAAGATGCCCACAAGATTCGCGAGTTCACAAACTATGTCCCGCAAGACGCTACTAAGAAAACCCTATGTAAACAATTTAAGAATTCAGATAAAATAGTTTCATTTAAGATATTCTCTTGAAACTTCGTACTGTTGTAGAAAAAAAGTTGCTCTTTCAGGTGAAGCAAATTTCTTTTCTCTAGAATGCTTCGTTTGAGAGATATAGCCGTTCACACTCTTTCTACTACGGTTCGCGAGGTCAGAAACTCCGTCCCGGATGACGCTAAAAAATAGCCTACTGTATTTAGTGTCCACCTATTGTAATATGATGTAGGCACATTATGCTCTCATTTCATAGCCGTCAATTTATTCTGGAGCCGCTTTTATTAAAAATATTGAAGCTGTGTCCATTTAGGACCGAGTGAATCCATTTAGAATTTTTTGCACATTAATGGACGCACCCCATTCCTTTATTCATTACTAGAGAACTTTCAACCATATAGAAAAGTTGAATTTAGGGTATTGAAATATATCCCTTACATTACATAACTAAGCAGAGCTTTGATAGTTTTCAGGTAGCTATAGTGACACCACAAAAAATTACAAAAAATAATTTGTGATAAGTGCGTCCCCATTGGGGGTTTCACCCTATATTAATGTAGTTTGACTAGCTACTTTGATTCGTTGAAATAACTCAATCAGAATATATCAATATAGGTCTTTATTTGTGGAAATTTTGCATATCACATTTTGGTCTTTTCAGCTCCTCAAATGACCCGTCGGAGCGCACTGCTGTTTCAGGTTAGGTCACTTTTCTTTTCTTTAGGCGTAATCAGATCAAACTTGATCCCTTTTATTTATATTACGATTATTTTGTTTTGCTATATTATCAATTAATTGAACTTATTTAATCAAATACAGTGAAGTTGCGTGTGATTGCCTTCACGTTACTGTTCTGTAATGTTGAATAAATTTTTATGTAATAATTCTCTAATTGCTTCTAATTAGATAAATATAAACTACTGTAAAACTTATAATATGCTCTTGATGTATTCCATTGGCATAGAAGTAGTATTAATTTAGAGTATACATTTAGATATGCGCTGGTTTTATTACTTTTGTACAAGTTCAAGTTTTATACATGTAACTTACAGGGGTTTCGGCGCGTGCATCTGCGTACGGTTCACTGAATCACCTCCTTGTCATATTTTCACTTTGTGCTTGGAGAATGGCATTTATCGCAATGCGTTGAAACATGCTTGCGCTAAGCCTATTTTCAAATCAGGCAGTCAGAATGATGTGGCTAATTATAGACCCATATCTACGTTATCTATCTTCTATGAAATTAAAAAAAGCCATTCATTCGAGTCTATCAAACTTCCTTTCATCACAGAACGTAATAAGTGGTCTGCAGTTAAAAAAAAAAAAAAAAATTGGCTTTTGAACTAAATCTAATACTACTCTAGCAATTTTTCATCTCCTAACAGATCTTCTGAATTGTTTTCACGGTAAAACATATTGTATATGACAGTATATCCTTATTTCTAGATCTTAGAAAGGCGTTCGATACGGTAGATAAATCACTTTTACTGAAAAAAACTTCATCATTATTTAGCACTGTTAAATAGTTACCTGTCTAACAGGATTCAATATGTACTCTGTAACGATGCCAAATGACATACAGTGCCTAGACATAAGTATTTGCACACCTCTATTTTTTATGTATTTTAAAAAATTTAGAGACTACGTTAGGATAATTAATACAGGAAGTTTATATAACTTATATATAATAGAATATTTAAACAGAACAGTCAAATGTGCACTTATAACAAGAAAATTTAACACAAGCAAAAGTAATGAGGGACAAAAGTATTTGCAAAAAAATATGACATTAGTACTTGGTGGCATGACCTTTCTTGGCAATAACAGCATGGAGACGATTGTTATAGCTGTAAATTAAGTTATCACATTCACTTGATGGTATTTTCTTCAATTTTTCCATGCAGATAATCTTTAATTCAGTAAGGTTTTTGGGACACCGTTTGTAGACACCAGATTTAAAAAGACGCCACAAATTTTCTATTGGATTAAGGTCCGGTGATTGGCTAGGCCAGGGAAGAACATTTATTTTCTTCTTTTGAAACCATTCTTTCGCTAAATTCACAGTTTGCTTGGGACCGTTGTCTTATTGAAAGGTCCACCTGCGCCGTCCGTAGATTTTTTTTGGCACTTTGAAGCATCGTTTACTCTAATCTCTCCATGTACATGGAACTATTCATCTTGCCATCAGTGATATGAAGATCCCCAACACCATGGGCAATAAAGCAACCCCACACCATGATACTGCCCCCTTCATGCTTCACGGCGGGGATGGTGTTCTTCCGGTCATAGGCAGTACCACGTTTCCTCCATACATGCCGAGCTTCGTTTCGTCCAAAAAGTTCTATTTTAGTTTCGCCAGACCATATAACCCCTGCCTAAATCTCATTTCCTTTGTCCAGGTGGTCTTTGGCAAATGTTAAGAGGCTATTGACATGTTTTGTTGTAAGAGTAGGAGTTTTGCGAGGTGTGTAAGAATGAATGCCAGAACTTACGGTTCAATTTTTTAACAACAGTTTTCTTTCTGACATGCAGTCCCTGAAACGCCAGTTCACTCTGAAGGTCAGTACGAGTTGTCATGGGGTCATTTGTCACCTTACGTAGCATGTAGCGCCGAGGACGACCCATGATCTTACGCGGAACTCCAGCTATTGGCAGGTTGGAGACCGCCCCAGTCACTTGATGCTTGCGGACTATTGTTCCAACCGTTGAAAAATTAACATTGGCACGTTCTGCTATTACTCTATAAGTTAATCCCTCACTACGAAGTTGAATTATCCAGTAGCTTTAGGGATTTCTTTAACTTTGGGCATTGTAGTGAGAGTGTGCACGACTTTAACGAGGTCTAGAGAGGTAATGATTGCGCCGGCTTTGGTTTGTTTACATTGCATTTGTTTCTAGATGTTTCGTGGACGTTCTAGAATAATTTCCAAACTAATTTATTCAAATTATACTATTCAATATCAAAGATTCAACATATTCTTTTTGGTCAAATACTTTTGTTTCTCATTACTGTTACTTGTGTTAAATTTTCTTGTTATAAGTGCGCATTTGACTGTTCTCTTTACATATTCTATTATATATATCATATATGTTATATAAACTTCCTGTATTATTTATCCTAAGGCAGACCCTGAATTTTTAAATATACTTAAAAAAAAGAGCTGTGCAAATACTTACGTCTAGGCCCTGTATATTACCTATTAATTCGGGTGTTCCCCAAGGAAGCACTTTAGGCCCGTTATTATTTTACAACTTTCTTATTGATATTATTATTCTCGGTATGACTTGTGTATTGTATGCGGATGACGCAGTTTTCTACACCAATAGTAGTAATTTTCAAACTGTCATAACTGATATGCAAACTTTTTGAATGTGTTGTCTGAATGGTTAACCCAAAATAGATTAACTGCCCATGAGAATAAAATGAAATTAATGCTTTTCTCCCCCTGTCCTCACCAACAGTTGCCACCTATTTTCTTTAACAATCTACTAGAGTAGGCGCCACAAATAAGATATCTTGGACTGATGCTGGATGAAAGGCTGAGTTTTAAATCCCATATTGAAGAAGTGGAGCGCAAGGTTAGCGGGGTTCTCGGCTTAAACTATGCAATATCCAATTATGTTGATCGTGAATCATTAAAGATAGTTTACTACTCAGTGGCTCATTCAGTGCTGGTCCAGAATATCATCGTTTGGGGCGGAGCCCCTTGTTGTCACATTCACAAATTTCAAAGTAATATTGAATAATATACTTAGGCGAATACTACGTGTTAGACCTAACGAAAATAATGTGCCTGTAATGAATTGAAGTGAAATGTACTCGTCTTCATAAATGTTGCAATTTCAGGATGTTTACAACTATTCCTTACCAAAAATTTTTCGATTTGTGTGTTAAAATCATCCTGAAGTATTTCTGAAGTATTTCAGTCCCCTTATTCCCCAACAAAATTGCGAAATGAGACGTTCTGTTCTCAATCTCCTAGCTGTGCTTGTTGATGTTGAGAAACGTGCTACAGTATTGCAAATTGCAACGCTTCTCAATAAACTTCCTGAGTTCTTATTAGATCCCATTTTTGATAATGTCTTAAAAAGCGTTTTAAAGTATACGTCTTGCAATTGTATTAGCTTTTGCTCAGTGTTGCCCAAAAAGTTTAACTTTCAGTGGCTACGCAGATGCATTATTCTACAGTGTACACTGTACAGCCCTACTTTGCCAAATACTTGTAATGCATCATAAGTATCCGTGTGTAAAGAACCTATCAAAATCAATCACCAGTCACGCAGTGCCACTGTGTGGGTGAGGTCTGATTGAGCAGCTGCGCTGCCTGTGCAATATTCTCGAAAAGTTATAGTACACGAGTACTGTGCATATATATATTTCTTTTTCCGGTCGGTAATATGACTCATAGTTAACGTCAGTCGGTATTTTTCAGTGCCCCCCCCCCCAATGTTATATGCTTCGCGACATCCCTGCCTGAATGGGTAAGCATGAGTTATTTTAACCTGTTTTATGTTCCTTGTTCTAACGTGGTTGGTTTCTTTCGAACGCCATCGATATATGTGAGGGTGGAATATCGATCGATAGTAATGGAACGCTGAATTCACGTATAGTGACCTTGAAGTGTTCGTGGCTTCTGTTTCTGATGCCATTGGGACAAGGAGGCGACTTGTTTGTGATTTTGATTGTTGATTCTTGTGTTTGTCATCAATGAAGTGATGGATTGCGTAGACGCGGCCTTTTCGATCAAAACCGTTCCGCGATCACAAACTTCGACGACGAGATGGATCGTGTAGACGCGGCTTTAATCAGTTACCTGCGACACTCCCATGAGCAGAGCCATACTCCGTAAAATGGAAGTGTCAGTCGGCTCAATATAATCATGCTGCTTCTAGCCCCTGCAATGCGTTTCAAAGTGACGCAGCTAAAGTTCCTGTCTGCATTTCCGGAGGAGTCAAATCAAGTGAGTTTGGCTTAATCGACTTTGGGGACCCGATCGAACGTGCATATAGGGTGCTAAGATGGAAGCTCTGAAGTATAGTGTTTTTTTTTTCAAGTTTAGAAAAATATAACTTACGACCTATTTCATAACACGATCTAGAAGTTGTACTACTTTCTACATTATCATTCTATAATCACTATAAATATAGTTGGATTACTGTTTTCAGGGGTTTAAAATGAAAATAAGTAATGTGTAATTACTGAAGTACTTATACACATTTGGTGTATTTAGTAATTATCACCCGCGAACGAGGTGAGAGAGGTGATAATGTTTTCGTTGAAGATTCAAGCATATATATATATATATGATATGACTGTCCACCCAAAATAGGTAGAAAGAGTTGTGCAATGCTGATATTTTTCTTGCAGGGAGTGTGGTGGGTTGACCTAGATGTGACCGATGCAAAAAAAGAAAACTAGGATTAACTGGCCATCAAAAATGAATGTGATGAATTTTGTTTACTGTCCACCCAAAAAGAAGGCAGAAGGTGTTGAGTCATATTAATATTTTTCTTTAGGCAGTCAGGTGGTTTTCTGAGAAGTGAAAAATAGCAAAAATGTTGAGTCAGCTGGCCCTCAAAGATGACAGCGTTGAATCTGCAACCCCACCAGAAAAGAGGCAGGAGTTGAGCAATGTTCATATATATAGGCCTATATATATTTTTTGTAGGGAGCAAGGGGCGTTGACTTTGATTTGAACAGTGCCAAAAAACTAGCATTAGTTGACCATAAAAAATGACGGCGTTGAATTATCTCCAACCGCGGGTGATGGTCTTACGCTACGAGGCGTTCTAGTTAGTATTTCAATATAAATAAAAACGTAATAAGTATTTAGAATTTTATCGCATTTGACGATGTATTTAGTATTAAAGTACATTTAATGCAATCAGTGCCCATGCATCACTGCATATATTTATTTGGATTTTATTATACCCATTCTAGCATGAGACTATATAGAAGGGATCGTGTTAGTAGATATGATTGTATTGCTAATAGGGACCGTGTTGCTACATAGAATGGGTCGAGTTATTATAATGGACGGTTATACTAGAATGGATTGTGCTGCTCGTTGTTTCTCAAAAATTATGCGACACAGTGACCGTGAAATAACTGAATGCTCTGTTTACGATTGGCGTATTTAAACTGTCTAAACGGTCCAGTGCCTATCGAAAGTTTTCATTCCCCGACGATAACGTTACATGTTTGACCATAGCTCAAAAACTACTCATGTTAGAGTAATGAAATTTGTACAAGCTTTGAACAGTACAAATGGAAATAGGGTCCCAGACTTTCACTTCTCTATAAAACAGTAACGACATCACAAACGGAATTTGAAAAACACGACAACTTAAAAAGTTTTTGCCACACAATAGAAATCACGCCGAACAGATTTTTTGAGATTAACATCTGGTACTCGGCTTCAAGTTGCAAAACTAACACTAATGACAAAAGTTCCAGAGAAGTCAAAGATAAGGACTTAAGCTTGCTCCTACGTAACTGGCCTTGTCGACAACACCAATACGGACACCATCATTATTATGAAAGTGCTGATGTCGTCTGTGCAGTATCTCTTGTTGCTGGCCTTCATCGACCGAGTTCCTTGCTCTTTTTGGAAAATTTAACCGTCACCTTATCCATTTTATTAGGCATAAATGCAGCAACTCCGCCGAATTCACCTCAAAAAAGCTTCTACACCGGCCGTTGGAGAGATGTTGCCGAGGTCATTAGGTACGTATCCTTTTGATAACGTGGTGAATTTTTCCCCTCAAATAAGTGAAGTATAAAATTGTATACCGCCATATATAGCTGAGGTCAAAAAAAGCAGGCTTGTGAGGTCACAAGGTACATTTGCATCGTGTTTCTACATCATTCTAGAACTGGAATAAAATCCTATTACAAGCTCTATGGAGTTTATTCAAGTTAATTTATGGCTTTAAAAAGAATTTGGGGTCATGGAGTACGAGGCACGATGGCATTAATTCCGTGTTTGGGAAACAATAGGAAAAAATGCATTATTAAGAAATCTGTCAAATTATTTGTAGATCGTCAATAGATATGGAAGACTAGTCGGGTCAAGGGGTATGAAGTAACTTACTGGCAACATATAAATATTTATTTATTTCAGTCGTTGGTGATTATTTTTGCAGACAGTCAATGAGGTTGCAGAAGTAGACGAGGTCGTTGAGTACAATGTGGGAAATATTTCAGAAATTTTAAATATTCTGTGAGTCTGGCTTCGCTGTTGCTTTAAACGTTCCAAAATATTTCCCGAATCTGAAGGATTTATGAGGGTCATAGAGGGCACTGTATGGATGCTTCTTGAATAATATTCCTGTTGGTTTCAAAAGCGTTCCTAGATCTTCATCGAGACTGATAGAGTTGCAGAAGGTCGTGGAGTTCATCGGAGGGAGCTACTCGCCAGATAATTTCTCCACGATGCGAATTCGTTTATCAATGTCGCTAAGTTTTCTAAAGTGCATCATTATGGCTGAAGGTTACTGCCCGAGGTCAACAAGTACGTTCGTTGGAATTTTCTCTCAGTTTGATCGAAAAATTTTGTCACTGCAGAGTTTTTTTTTATAAAAATGGAGGAGTCGCTGAGGTCGCGTGGTGCTCGGCGGTGGAATCAGAAGTGCGGCCTGGGGTGCTGAAAATCTCTGCTGAATTTCCAGGGATGTTTTTGTCCAGCAGCCACTATGGTTGAGAGTTGCTGGGTGTCAGGGGGTACAAGCGGCGCATTCGCAGTGTCAAGACTGGAAAATAATCGAAGCCAGCAAAATCCAACTATTCGTTTAAAAAATATAAATAAATATTGAATCAATTTTATCCGCAAAAGGCCAACATTCCATTTTTTTGGAATGTGTCTTAAAAAACTTTAAAAAGAGCTATTTTGTTCGTTTATCTTCATTCCAGAAGCAAATTTACAGCATGCTTCAACGTATTCTAGGCCAGTATTGCACATTTTGGATTGTGATATTATGTATGAATAAAACTGAAAACTAATCTATAATTTTTTTATTGTAGAATAAAATGCACTGTATGCTTCAATCTACCAAATTTAGCATCTTCTTTTAAAGTCAGAAATAAAATCTCACCAGAAACGCACTTTATATTTCCTAATTTCAGAAACACATCTACACTATACTTGCTGTTTTATTAAACACTTTCGCCGTATCCTACTTCACTGGAGCAATTCTTGTACTTGAGAAAAAAACTTGGTAGTTTAATTCCCAAACAGAATCTCCCCCCCCCCCTCAGAAACTAAACTGCCGTTTTACTTGTTGGGCAGCCAAGAATTGTACCAGGGCTATGACTGGTCGAAGCGTAATTGACATTGTACCATACATTATTCTTCTCATAAATCTTACCAAAAATCTTGCTACTAAATCCTACTAACAAGCCCTACCATACAAATACAGTGAATTACTACAATCATTACAGCCGTTCTATCCGAAAAATTCCAGTATGCTATGATCAAAGGTGTCATCATATGTTTTTTTCTGAGACGTTACTCTCTGACTGCTTCTCTTGCCCCAAAGGGCCTTTATTTCGCCAGATTTCGAGACTTTTTAAATGAAAACTTGTTTCCGGTTAGGGAAGTTTGGCGGAAATATAGATCTGCTCGGAAAAAATCCTAAAGTATAGAGTTAATATTCGATTTATTCCCGTAAAAAGTGCTCTATTTGAAACTTCAAAAGAAGGTGATAATGAGCGGTAAAGGTGACATTTTTCCTACATACGATGTCTCCAGGCACCGGCACCAATAACGTTTATTGCGAGTATGGGCACTTTCAAACCGGCGTCAAGATTAATTAGGCATTCAAGGCGTGACTCGACGAAACTTCTTGTGCGCTGGGTCCACACGATGGGACGTGTCCCAGGGCATGTTATTCTCAAATCGAGCACTCTGTAACTTTCTCTGAAAATTTTGGACAGACAGTAGTTTCAATAATCCTGTTCAACCACTTTGTGAGTTTTTGTCGTAGTGAAAATAATATTAATATAAGTATGTAGGACTAGACGTCTAAAAAGTATAGTTATCTGATATGTATTCATGATAATAGCGACTAATGCCTATTTATTGCCTTTGTAACAAAATTGGGTAAAATTGCTCTCGGTTATAACCGAGACTGCGAAATTTAAACACTTACTGGACGCATGCTTACTGAAAGTGCCACATAAACCTGCTGTAATCGGCTACGTGAACTGTGGAACTCGCTGTTACTGTTAGCCACCCCGCTGGTCACGGACTGCAGCATCACCTCTGCACAAGATGGGCCGCGTGCGTAATGTCGCCTGGACCTTGTCCGAAGTATCATCAAAGGTATCAAAGGTAAGGTAGGCCCCCTTGTGCTTATGGGTCTTTGTTATAGCTCAAGATAAAGCCGTATCCGCGAATCCAAGATTCAAAACAATGTTAGAACGTCGTCATCCAACCGTTTGCATGCGTTATTGGGCCGTAGAAACTGCAGAAAAGTATACTGTTTTCTGAGTTTTTATTTTCAAAATTGAAGAGATATCCGAAAATTGCTTAGTGGTACTAACCGAGGAAACTGTTTTGGCAGCTAACATTTTAATAAATTTCTATGGCGTACACACAGTTGTGATTACAATAACGCTATGTAATATTCCGTCGATTAGGTGAGTGTCAACACGTTCAAAATACTAACGTGTAGGCAAACCTTTACTACAACTGTTTTGTTATTTCAGACATTCGTTTGATTTTCTTGAACACCAAGAGATCGAGCATAAGCGTACGAATGGAATTCAAAAAGTTCACTGAAAATTTCTCTCGTAGCGTCATTTACTGAACCAATAACGTCAAATGCTCTTTCATATGGCAACAGGCATCCGACCGCTATACGTGGCACCAGTCGGGTGATAACAAACAGTGGCAACGTGGAGATGGAGGTCCTCATTTTGGTTAGTTTCAAACTTCTTATAATCACGAGTCCAAAATCCGCTGTAAAAACAAAGGTCTAGAATTCGTTTTCTCTTCATTCGAACGCAACACAATTACCACTCACCACACAGACAGCGAGGCGCACGGTAATTTGAAACTAACGAACTAACAGCGACTTCGATACCAAACGGTGATATTCTAATGACTAATCGCTCATTTACCTATCCAAGTGCATCAACTGAAATCAAAGTTGGTAGAATGTCTCCGCGAAGAGGACCACACTTGGCAGAGCAATACATTTGTGGGAACGCAAGAAGCTTGAATTTATGTTAAACATTTCATCAATTCCGTAAACTTTATGAATTCCCCTCGTATAATCCTTATACAATTTTGACCTATCTCAAGGCTATCAAGATTTAAGCTTGACTAAACAACGGGAGCCGTTGACTGAATAGCGACGTTAAGCCTTCAAGATTTGGCTTATCCAAAACACCGGTCCAGTGCGCTGGCTTCACCTTGTTGAGTCAGGTTTCAGGCGTTACCCCTTAATCGAGTATACTTCAGACTTCCGAAAACTCATACTTGTTGTGTCAAATTGAGCGTAATCGAGCTGCGTGTAACTAGAGCTGGGCAACCCATTGTACGAGTACAACAGGAGGTCCCTGATTGCTATTCCGCGATTGAACTTTTGGCACCTCGCAATCGGGATTCCGCCTTTGCAGATTTTTTTCCAAATTTGAATGGCATTCTTCGATTCTGCAATCAGTAAGCCTTAGCGAAGTTTTTCTCCAAAAAACGAAGGATTAAACCAATCAACCTTTTTCAAATAATGCCTATTTAGTCTAAACTCCTCACGGTATTAACCTTCAACCCATGAAGCATTAACTAAGCACCAGAGGCACTAAACACACTAAAAATTCTCTCTTTAATAAATATTTAATCATCATTACGCTAACACTAACCTGAGCTCATACCGTAGATTTGCCGCCGCTCTAGAAAACATCTACTTCTCCTCCTCAGACCACTCAGTTTGTATTTCATGTTACCCGTAACACTGATACCGAGTGTGACATTTTTGCTAGCGGAAGTCTGCCGAATGACATGGGAAGGTAGTGACTGTTTGGCCTCCGCGAAACCGAAAATATTGGCTGTTTTTAGTTCAACTAGTATTGTTTATGTTTTAAGTTAAGCTACTAATAGCATGATGTGGCTTACGGAAGTTGGTTTCTCGCGCGGAAGACGTGCAGATGATAAAATGTTTTGTCCTCAATTACAGAATTTTTTAGAAGTCCGCGATCACGGAATTGATTCAAGGTAATGCAAAATTCCGCGATCGATTTTGGTGGTTCTCAATAGCGGAATCTCGGACCATAAATCCATATTATAACGCCCAGTTCCGCTTTTACTACACGCAACATGATTCCGACTGGCGAAGCCCCCGCACTTGTCTGACGTTGTGGACAAGCAAAGCCTCAAAAGCTTAACTTCACAATCAAATTGAGGACGCTTCTATGGTTCCAGCAAGTTGGGTAACGAATTTGAACCTACTGACATGTCCGAAACTGCGGAGCGGAAGGCCAGCTTTGCTGATTTGAGTCGTTTTGCGGATGTTAATGCAACTCCTGTCTCTGGAGAAGGCTAAAAGCTCCATTTTGCAGAGCGCAATTGAGTTCTTGGCCGATTCCTGTGTAACGGATTTGGATTCAACGCCTAAGATTCAATTCAGTAAGTCGATGTCAGCGCAATTCTCCGAATTTCCAGACAGTTGAGTTTCGCAGGCTAAATTTTACTGCGCAATAGATGAAGCCTTACAGTCTTAATTGATTAACTCGCTACAGTCGAGCTAAGCTGACTCGACTTTACTAGTCCAGAACTCCAGAGGAGGGCTGGCCTCGCCGCTGTGAATCGTGTTAACAAGCAACGCAGTTGTGCTTGAGGAAGTTATCTAAAAATTTAATTTTAATATTTAGATTTGAGTTTGTTTTCGGACGTTTCAAAGGCAATCAGTTATGGGTTACTCCTGAAACCTTCAAGGCGAAGCCAGAGCACTCGTCCGACATTCCGGACAAGTCAAATCTCGAAGGCCTAATGTCTTTGCCCAATCGATGACGCTCTTACTCCTCCTCATAAATCTGGTTTGAGATTAAAAGTGACGCTGACCTCACTATGGCGAATGTAATGTGCTTGGGAATAATCTCTAATAGGAACACGGTTCAAAGTGGTACATGAATGTACAGTTAAAAAAAAAAAAATGGTCAGTATTGAAGAATAAAAGGAGGTAGAACTTGCTATAGCCTTACTCTCTGGGTTCAGCCACAGGTAGGCTACACTAGGGTGAAATAATAATATTACTCCCTGAGCTAAGTATACACCGTACGTGGAGACCTACTTCGAACATTAATTCAGTACAATGGTTTTTAATAAAAAATTGGATTTAAAAAACTGTCTATGGGGAGGTAAGGAATACTAAAACTTCGCGCCAGGGTATGAATGGACGGGTTAACCCAAATGAAGCACAAAGAACGCCAAGACGCCAAAGGCGGTGCTAAAGAGAAGAACCATCAAAAAATATTCACAGCCGACTTGAGCGCACATCGATACGACCGAACACGGATCCTTACCATTTCATACAAGTACCTTTCGTACCTTACCGAATGTGAAACACCGCCCGAACTCACGAGTTATTGACAATAGTAGACTTTCAGTGGGAGAGAAAA
Organism: Parhyale hawaiensis; assembly: GCA_001587735.2. NCBI lineage: Eukaryota > Metazoa > Arthropoda > Malacostraca > Amphipoda > Hyalidae > Parhyale > Parhyale hawaiensis. Next base: position 23,109,499 of record LQNS02278160.1, read on the forward strand.
TTAAGTGATCACTTTCTGGTCCTTTAAGTGTAGGTGCTAAGACTCAGTGATTATCACCAGCCGAAGATTTATATTGACAAATTTGAGTTTCATTGTAGCTGGAAAATTCTGTACACTCCTTATGACATAATAAGTAGCTGGCTTTTTATTTGAAGTTTCCATGACTATTGGAAAATTGTTATTATTATCTTGTCTATCAGAATTTGGACTTGTTTGTGTTATCGAGTAGGCCATCAAGTATACCGAGTAGTTCTATAGCTACGTAACTCCCTGTTTTGCTCCTCAGTTAAACATTCCTGTGCTTAAGAATCAATAGCATTGGAGTTCCAAGAATAAAGGTCCAACAGCAGCTTAGGAATTCCTAGAACAAAGGTCCAACAATAGCATAGGAATTCCTAGAACAAAGGTCCAACAATAGCATAGGAATTCCTAGAACAAGGTCCGACAGCAGCATAAAAGTTCCAGGAACAAAGGTCAGCAGCAGCATAGGAGTTCCAATAACAATGGTCCGACAGCAGCATAGGAGTTCCAGGAACAATGGTCCGACAGTAGCATAGGAGCTCTAGGAACAAAGGTCCGACAGCAGCATAGAAGTTCAACGAACAAATGTCCGACGACAACGGAGAAAAAAAAAGCTCCAGCAACAACTGAGAAGTTCCAATAACAAAGGACCGACAACAGCAAAGGAGGTCCATGAACACGGATCAGAGGATAACAGAGGATTTCATTGAAAATTAGAACGCCTAGTGGCGTAAGACCATCACCCGCGGTGGGAGCAAATTCGACGAAATAATTTTTGATAATAAAGGTAAAGGTAAAGTCAACTTAGACCACACCATCACCAGGAAAACCCACATGCACTGGTTTGTGCTGAGGGTATATGTCCACTGGCCCCAGATGAGTAAGTGTAGTTGCAGTCGACCTCGGGTCACCAAGAACTATGGCGCCAATTTGACGGAAGGAACAAATAACCCGAGACCCCCCACCCCTTCATCTCTAACGAAGGCAGTTCCGCCACGGCGCCTTACATGCACACACAACTGCCGAGTCAGCACACCAAGATCTGCAAAGAGCTCGCTGCCTGGATGGGCATCGAACGTGCGAGCGATACAAGGTGTTAGAGCTGAGAACGGTTGCATGCTGCTACCGCGGCCGCCAGCTAATCCTAGTTTCTCATATGGATGCGGTGTCCAACAAGGCTCGCACCGCGCTGACTGCCCCGTTCAGATCTCTTAATAATAACACAGGAAAAATGGGATGCCTCGTGGCGTGAGACTATCTGCCGCGGTGGAAGCAATTTCGCCCCGGTGGAGGAAAATACAACGCCGTCATTTTTGATGGCCAGCTAGGACTAGTTTTTTTTTTTTTGGCATGGGTCACTTCTAGGTCAACCCACCAAACGCCCTACAAAAAATTATGAAAAGATTACTCAACTCCTTCGACCACTAATTGGGTGGACAGACAAATATACTTAAATCTTCGAAGAAAATATTATCACCTCTCTCACTTTGTTCGTGGGTGAAAAAAATTACAACAAGCAAAGACTGGTCAGAATAAAGATTTGAGAACAGCGGAGGAGTGGCAATGACAAAGGTCCGATTTCAGTGGAGAGTTCCAACAACAGCGAAAGTGCACGAAGAACTAAGGTCTAACAACACAATAGAAGTTCCAAGAACAATGGATGGTCTGATGAAAGTGAGTTCCCATTAAAAGCATTAGTAGGACAACAGAGAAAGTCTTTGAAGAACAAAAGCTTGGCATTTAGGCATAACCTCTAGAACAGTTGTATGTCATTAGTGAGAAACTGTACCAATGAAGGTCTGATATGAAGGAGGAAGTTTTCAGAACTAATACTGCCATATAGCAAAAAGTTTTAAGACGAAAGGTTTGACATCAGTAGCGCAGTTCTAAGAACACTGGTCTGACATGAAGGGAGAAGCTCCTAGAACAAAATTCTGACGTCAAGGGAGAAGTTATAAGAACAAAGGAATTACTTCAGGCAGAAATTCTAGCAACCCTCGTCGCGGAAAGCTCGGCTGAACTGCCAAACAAGTTTACTTAAATTGATTCTGTTACTTTTGCGCCGTCCAAAGGCGGGCGTCTAGACGGGAAGGGTGCCCATGGGTCCGTACCATGTCACCTCTGGAGTATACTACAGCGAATTACCTTCGTCCTTTTGCGGTGGTGAGACGCTGTCCTTCTTTTTCTCAAGGATAAACCCGCTGACAGCTGCTGGATTCCATGTATAAAAATAGCTGATAGTGTTCCGGGAATATGCCTTCTTCGGAGGAGAGACAGGTAAGGGAAGCAATCTGTGCTCGATGCTGCTTGGAGAAGATAAGGGAAGCAAGTCTTTGCACGATGCTGCTTGGAGAAGATAAGGGAAGCAAGTCTTTGCTCGATGCTGTTTGGAGAAGATAAGGGTAGCAAGTCTTTGTTCGATGCTGCTTGGAGAAGAT
>LQNS02278160.1:23124153-23138598 GCA_001587735.2 Parhyale hawaiensis
GTTTTTTGAGCGGACCTATGGATTCTTTCTTTAGTCTTCTTTCATTTACATATTTATAGAATGCCTTTGGGTTGCGTTTTGCCATAGCGGCTACGGAAACTTCTTTTTCCCTTTCCCTATGTGAGGCACAACAATTTATTGGTGAATAATAGTTTTTCGGGGGCATCAGAAAAGAAAGTTAAATAATAATAAAATATTTATTTTCTCATATGGATGCAGTACTCGAAAAATTAGGGACGCAGCATCCTGCAGTATTCATTCTTATAACTAACATTCTTAATTCTCAAAGCTGGCACTTGGGACAAGCTATAGTTTGTAATTAACACTGGTGGGCAGTCAGTTTTAACCCGTTAAAAACTATAGAAGTAGCAAAAATTTTGGACAGATATACTTGTTTCACATTTTTTTTCATCGAATGTATGATAAAAATTAAGAATAAAGAAAATTTAGAACTAAAAAGTATATATATTACAATTTGATATACGGTGCGCAGTTTATGCGGTGAAACTTTTTTATGCCGTTTATGACAGAGAGTGAAGAGACTTACATATACTGTATTTATAAATAAACACAGTGCAGTTAAAAATACGCTGCACGTTACAAATCTATTGTAACTCCATAATTGCAACTCTGCTATTTGTGATTGACGACAGTTTATTTGCGAGTAAGGGCAATTTTGGGAGTATCAGAGAGCGAAAAGAGCAATTTAGAAGATATCAACGTATTGAGATTTATATAACGGAGGGGAGAGTGGGTTCCTTTCACTTGGAAAGTTTTTAGTACAATTTTTTAGCAGTGGTCATTATCTGCGGAAACTTTGAAACTAAGTAGAATCAAGTCACCGCTTCATTACCTAATCTTGAAGAAACTTTTGCTTTTCGGAAAAAGCACCTACACTATCACAAAAAAAAAAAAAACATTACTTGTTTCCATGAAACCGTCTGTTGATACGGGAAGCTCGAAAAACTGCTACCCTAGCAATTTTTTCGACCGCCCCACAAGCTGTATTACGATTTCTAATTCTGAGACAGCTAAGAATTCGGTTAAGGTAATATTATTACTACTATAGGGCAAAACTATTGGATCGGCTGCTGCAGATGCTCGCAGGATTTAATGAAGGGGAAACCACAAGAATAACATGGGATAACTAGAGAGCACTCTGGGAGCGCATACATCCGTCAAGTAAGGCAACGGTAACGGAAAATTCAAATTGCTTCTGAAATAATGATTTTCTTCGTGTCAATTCTGGAATCTAATCATTTGTGCCTTTTTATAGTTTTAACAATTCCTGTAACTTTTATGAAGATCGGTTCATAACTTTTTGAGTTATGCTGTTAACAAACACTATGACAAACATAAGTCAAACACATAAACAGACCAACCGGTCAACACCAATATTTATTCATTCATGTCCTCTAACATTGGTAACAACTCTTGCAAATTTCATCAGGCATAAAAAGAAGCACCAACGTGATCACAAACATTATTAAAAACCAGACGTTTCAGATTTTTAAAAATCCATCTTCAGTGTTCTTAAATGACAAAATTCGGATAATAAAAGATAGTTAAGACTTAAGAATAACAAAAATACATCTAACATGGTACCTAACCATTAAAAATCTATGAAATGATGGAGAACTTAACAGCCGATGCGCACTCGTTTAGCTCAGGCCTACGTGTAAAAATGTACAACGATTCTAAAATGCGGACGTCAGCCGTGTCTAAAATAGAAAAATTACTACTCCTTTTTTAGGAGTAGTAATTTTTCACTATTGATACAGTGGTCACGGATGGAAGGTTTTCAAAATTTCGTTAAAAGTTGACCAGTTCGAAAAGAAGTTCCTCTGTGTTGGGCGCACCTCACAAACAATTGGAGAGCGGTGCTCCCAATGTACGATCCCTCGCAGCGGTCACACCTGTAATTATACACTACTGAGGAACGCACCAACACGTCGGATACTTCTCTTCGATTAAAAAAATGAGCCTATTTTAAAATGATTTTTAAAATATATACATGGATCAAGGTGGGGAAAATACTTGTATATTTCTTAGACTATTTCTTGCTTCATTTTTTCTGTTTGGAACTCGATGAATGGCAATTGCAAGTATAACCGTTATTTACATACAGTGGGGAATTTAGGTATCTTATGAAATTTGCTGTTTAGAAAATATTTTAATTTTTGGTCAACTAAATATAACGGGAAATTACTTCATTCTAAAAAAAATTGCGCAAAAAATCAGTTTCGAGGTGAAACAATGCAAATATTGAGGATATTTCACATGCTCTATTGAGTAGGTTTGTTATTATAGAACTTTTGTATCGGAAGTAAATGTTGCTGAAAAACTTTGTTCCTAGGCTTCTAAAAGTCGCTTTCCTAAAAAAAGAGTTTGAAAATTGATTGTTATCTTTACAAACATTGACATCTACAAACGACAGTTTTCCGTTCTGTTCTATTTGCATTGTGAATTTAACATTTGCGTGACATTGATCAAAATATGCATAACTTTGAGTTAAGGAAAGTTCTTGTTCAGTATTTGCAACCCTTAGTAATTGCTGAAAATGTTCAGAAAAAATGTACAGCAGCCTTTCTTAAGGTGTACGAAATATTTTTATGGAAAGATATGTAATTATTTATGTGTACATGAAAAAGGTTTTGTAGATGGTCATTATTAAACTTCTTATTGCGGTTTATGCTACAAAACATTTGGTCTCCATCATAATATGAACATATGACCTCATAGCGAGCAATAATGTCCTTACATTGTTTTTACGTAGGAGTCATTAGCAAATCGCCTGCCATAACACGCAAACGACACACATTACGGAGTTATAACTGCATACAAACTCCTCGATCATTCAGAACAGCCTCAAAATACCCTCATAGCAACACCTATTCACGTCGCGCGGTCGCTTACGACCTCATAACATTGACGACGTGCTTTGAGTATCGGGCCGCTACCCGAGAATATTGCACGGATATAGGTCCGTGAACGCTCCTGCCGTTCCAATGACTACCACCCCCGCGTCGTGCTGACGTCATCACTAGCGCCCCCCATTGCTCCCCCTTACAAGCCCATCTGATATGCCCCCTCTCCTGCCCCGAGACTCCTTCCCTACCGTCCGTTGCTGTCTGCCTTTCTTCTCACTGTTATTACAGCTTCCTTCTCACATTCTCGTTCTTGATTTCGTTTCAGTTTCCGTCCGATATTTTCGTTCCTACGCTCGTTCCAGTTTTCTTCTTATAATAAATCTTGTGCTTCTTACTGTCTTTCCAGGCTTCTCTCTCACATTCTCGTTCTTGCGGTCGTGCCGGCTTCCTTCTCATATTTGTTTTTGCTCACTGTCCCTCTAACTGACTTTTCATTCTTAATTCTTACTATATTTCCCACAGCGTCCTTAGTCTCTTCTCAGTTTCCTTCCAACCTTTGTCTCATGCTATGGTTCTTACTAGCTCCCTAACTTCCTCCTCACCTACTCGATCTTATTGCTGTCCTTCCGGTTTTGACTCCTACTATCGTTCGCTTTACACTTTTTCCAGCTGTCTCTTCTCCGTTTCCATTGATGGAAGGCTATTTATGCTCCGTCCTTTCACTTTCTGCAGATTGCCTGTCTTTCTCCTAGCTATTTCAGGTTCCTTGGCACATTCTCTGTAATTTATCGTCTTTCTTCTCGTCTTTTCATCTCATTTCTTACATTCCCTGAAGTTTTCTCGTTATTCTTTCGCATTCTTTACAGCTTCCGTTTTGTAGTATTCGAACTTCCTGCCGAGTTCCAAGTCCTTGATAATATTTCTGACGCGTATGTAAACTATTAATTGAAAACTCACACCTAGTAGGTACTTTATTCTCAGTATTAAGTACTTCTGTACTAGGCACTACTAGGCGTTGCTTGAAGTACTTAGTGTGCTCTAGGGGATCCAGGTGTTTAAATATTTTTCGCTTAGCCAATGGCAATCAACTGACTTTTGGGCAGGTGCTATATCAATGTCAACCTGACCAATGTGCTCTTCCGACTTCGAGCATAGGATGTCCTTCGTGGATGTCCTTCCTTGAAACGCTTACTTTAGTCTTTTCAGCTCATCCATTGGGTGATCTCATTATACAGTATTAACTAGAGCAACACTCCAACAGAGCATGCCTCCGCCAAGCAGGGCAGTGTTAGCAGAAATATAAATCGATTCTGAAACAAACGATTTCTCTTTTTTATCATCATCGCCAAACTTTGGTCATTTATGTCTCCAGACATTCCTATCAGTTTCAGTAATTTTCTTGAAGATACGTTCTTAACTTTTTGGGTAATGACCTGACAAACTCTAGCTGTTCTTACGCAATGGATGTCAAAGCCAGTTCTTGCGTTAAAAGGCATTAATAGAGAGTGGAAGAAACGCAAAAAGTATTCTCTAGAGAAGAAACCCCATGTGAAAAAAAACGTATGTTACCATAAGCCAACTGTTTTGGAAGGTGTCATCTGTCACACCACCAGCTTCACGTAATTATTGTCTGATGTAATTTCATGGCCGTGAAGCTTTTGCTAATGCAGTTCAAAAGAGTGAGTATACCAATGAGTGGCATTCTGATAGTTATATCGTAGCCATAAAGATACATCGCAGTCTATTTACAGCCTACGGAGTTAGCGCGAGGGTGTGTGTGTGTTTGTGTGAAAATATCTGACTACCCAGACTCCCTTCACGGAAGTGTTTCTTCGGAGCAAACGGTCCTCTTCCTAGCATTACTTCTGCTTAGAACCACATTTATGTGTTGCCTAGGCATACTGGACAGAGGCTCTACCAATTTTGATCCACCCCACCATCCTTTGCATTTTTCATGCTCCCATTTCAACCCCTGAGGTGGGACTTGAGGGGTCGTTGGCTGGGAAGTCCAGACGTGTTTACAATGTCGGTTTCAGTCTTAGATTTGAACGCCTGCAATCCAGTCGCTGAAAAAAAAAAAAAAAAAACGGGTTGTGGCGCAGACCCCCAAGGCCTTTATATAGAATATACTTTTTGCACAATGTCTCTTGTTATCGGATCAGTTTCAGTACTTAAATAATTAGTAAGACTTGCAAGTTTTAAACAGGCTATCGTTTCTTGGAATTAAACGCAAAATTAGATCCAATTTTGAGTTCATAGCAAATAGAAGATATCAGGACCTAAAAAAAAAAAAACAGAGGCTACCTACAAGGGTCGTTTATGAAGGACGCCTGTCAGTGTAGAGTTAAGGGGATTACTCACAGAGTTAGAATAAATTAAATCTTCGGTGCAAATTCCGCAGACTTTCTCTGATCTTCTTCAAAGAGTGCATGAAAGTTCGAGAAATTAGTCAGTTTTTTATGTTATTGCAACCTGAGACTAATCGAAATAATACAATCAACATCATCGACTATATATAGCTATATGTTCTGGTTTTAGTTTAAAAAACGATAAAACATTTGTATTAGATAAAAGTCATTTATAGATTTCCTCAAACCGGTATCATATATACCATCTTTATGTGATAACCGCTAAAATTTTCAAAATGTCAACGAATTATTCATCATCTTCGATCCTCCCACCTGATGAGCTGAGGTTACAGCGAAACTCGTCGTGGGTAATAAAATTTCAACTACATTATTTGCTTCTGATAAATTCTTCAATAGCTATATGTTTATACTGAGTGTTTAAGAAATTGCCCCCTTTTATTTGACAGCTCATAACTCCGGTCGAAACAGCAATATTTTAATTTTGTTTGACGTATGCTATTAGGAGATTTTTGCCGCACAGGAAGATACATTTTTGATAATAAGTGTTAAATAATGAGCACTCTGTAAATAATTCAGTGAACATAGGTATGTATAAATGAAACAGCATGATATGTGAAATAAAATAGCACATTAAATGAATACCAAAACATTTGTACTGGAACCATCTACAGCTGTACCATGTCATTGCACATTACTATATTACCACTCTGTGGTTGGCTGGCTGCTTACGTTACTTTACTACATGATTGCCTATGTTACATCACTTAATGGTTGCCGAAGTTGAATCATTCCATGGCTGCCTAAGTTGAACATCATGGTTGTTCCCTACACTACATCACGTCATGGCTGTCTACGTTACATCTTTTCATGTTGTGTATGTTACTGGTACATATCTTCTTTGTTTCCTACATTACATAATTTAGTGGGCGACTATACATCACTTCATGGTTGCCGGAGTTATATGTCTTAATGGTTGTCTACATTACATCATTTTATGGCTGCCAATGCTAGATCACGTTACGGCTGCCAATTCTGTATAACTGCACTGCTGCCAACATTAGATAATTTTACGGCTGCCAATGATATATAATTTCATAGCTGTCCATGCTATATCAATTCAAAGCTACCAATGCTAGATCATTTTACAGCTGTCAATGCTGTATCACTTCACAGTTACCAGTGCTAGATCACTTTAGGGCTGCCAATGCTACCTCATTTGACGGTGGCCAATGCGATATCACTTCACTGCTAGATCATTTCATGACATCAATTCAATGCTATCAGGGCTTCATCACTTCATGGCTACCTGCTGCTCCAACTCACCCTTCAGCTCTGCGGTCTGTTCTGATGTTTTCGCTTAGCCCGTATGCCAAATGAATTTCATTAACGACTCCATCAGCTGTTTACTTAGCATTTCATTACTATTATTCGAGCATACCACGAACTTAAGAAGCTTCTGCTCCACAATATGAGACTGTTAATTCTGTTAACTACTGTGAAATAATTTTACTCTACTGCAAACATTAAAAGATGTCCTGTGCAATTGCTTTACGTAATTACACTTCAAGCCTTAATATTTTTCTCAATTTGTTGCATATAGAAGTTTTAGAAGTATATACAGGTTTGCCAGTCGTTACTGAATGCAAAAGTATCAAGTCAAATAGCCTAAAAAGTATGAAAACGTAATGAAAGAACATACAAAAATACGTCTGCGGCACCGCGCAGTCAGGCCCAATTACGGGAACTGAAATCTCCCTTTTGAGCAAGTAGCTTCTCAATGTTTGTGTGCTCTGTGACGGTAGATGGGAGCTTTCAGAGAAAAAGGGGCATTTTTTTAAACACTCGGTATATTTGATCAGCTATGAGCAATTTCAGATTAGAAAACTAAACACACCAGTGGAGTGAATTTAAAAATATGAAAATAGAAAACGGTAGCATAGATGCGTGTCAGTTTCATTTGTTTTATCTTAATTGAAATTTCACTTGCTGCTGAAGAAGATCAGCACGTCTAGTCAAATACACCAGCAAACAATGAGTCTCATTTACGTTTATCAAAGAAAAAAATCTTTATTGTATGTTGATTTATCTATGTAGTTACTTATAAAACTCTGAGAATATTGCTTGCGTGTTTAAGTGCCTGCTTGTCACTGTGCTCACAATATTCTCCATAAGATAGAAAGAAATTCGAGGGTTGAAGATTTAAGACTGGACATTCAATATCGTGTGGTCCATTACCAGCTAATAACACTTTTTTTTTGCAAAAGTAAAGAAGATTGTGATGGTGACCCAGCGGGTCGCGGGCAAAGTAAAGAAGATTGTGATGGTGACCCAGCGGGTCGCGGGCAAAGGAAAGAAGATTGTGATGGTGACCCAGCGGGTCGCGGGCAAAGGAAAGAAGATTGTGATGGTGACCCAGCGGGTTGCGGGCAAAGGAAAGAAGATTGTGATGGTAACCCAGCGGGTCGCGGGCAAAGTAAAGAAGATTGTGATGGTGACCCAGCGGGTCGCGGGCAAAGGAAAGAAGATTGTGATCGTGACCCAGCGGGTCGCGGGCAAAGGAAAGGAGATTGTGATCGTGACCCAGCGGGTCGCGGGCAAAGGAAAGAAGATTGTGATGGTGACCCAGCGGGTCGCGGGCAAAGTAAAGAAGATTGTGATGGTGACCCAGCGGGTCGCGGGCAAAGTAAAGAAGATTGTGATGGTGACCCAGCGGGTCGCGGGCAAAGTAAGGAAGATTGCGATGGTGACCCAGCGGGTCGCGGGCAGGTTTGAAAAAAGCGATGCTTGATTTTGTTATTTCAATTCATCAATAATGCAGCTCTCTGACCACTGTAAATTGCATACAGCTTAGCTGTCCTATTATTTTAGGAAAATGCTCGTCTATCTGAAGTTTGAAATAAAAAAAATATTTTGGAAAGGTTTTTAGTGTCCCAATGGATCATGGACAGTCGAGTATACATATAAAACTCTGATAACTTTGTTTGTTTGTGGGTTACCTTCGCTATTATACATAGGAAATAAACTGAGGGGTACTGGGAGATTTCAGAATAACAATGCTTCTATATATTTGTTATATCAATTCATCATCAATATGGGAAAGCTCTGTGACCACTATTCTGGATAAGGCTCAGCAGCACTTTTGTTTTAGAAAAATACTGTCATTACAATTAGTCAAAGTCCACGAATCCAGCGGAAGAAAATGGAGTACTTAGGATAGACTTTTAGTGGCCCAACGGGTTAAGGGCAGCTTAGTATATTTATTTCTATGTTTGTATGTTTAGTGTGACGAACTTAGCGAAATAGAAATGTGAAAAATAGGCCAGCTTGCAGAATTTGTAATTATGTTGTATTTTGATGGAGATCGCTAAGCAAAAATTGGATCAGGTTGCAGAAGATGGCCATTATTGGAATTTTTGTCCTTTTAATTGTATGCCCTTCTAACCCAGCCAACGTTGAAACCTGAACAACAAAAATGTTTACAGCTTTTCCGACCGCTGACATGGTGTCTCATTTCATTACTTTCGTCATACGTCGAATCTACCAATTCACAAAGTACAAATTAAGTAGATGATCAAGAAAGCCACAGGCAAAGCATTTTTCAAGGTGCAGTAGCGTAGCAATTATTTCTTACAGCTTGCTTTTTTCCTTCAAAAAAGCAATTATTGCTTGAGTGCAAACAGTTCGATGCACTGCAGTTCTATCACGGCGTATACAAGATACGCGGTGTGGTATTTGAAATAAATTCCAAGGTGCTTCATTGCTTGCTAATATAAACTAATTTTTTCAAATGTTATCTAAGGTAAGGTAGGAGGGTGCTGCTCAGATCAATTGAAACAGAGCAATCATAACTTATGACAATTTGAGTAGGCCGTTGTAGCGTATCCTTCAGAAGGATATTAGTAACGAAATAGAGGAAGGGTCATCTCAAAGTAAGGAAGGAAGGAAGGAAGGAAGGAATGGTCATCTCAAATTCCTTGACGTCATCGCTGACTGTGCGGGAACTCTAGTCTATAATAAAACGTTCAAGTTTTTGCTTGGGCAATCGGAACTTAACCTACAGTCCTTTTGTTAGCTGTTTTTGTTATGAAAATATACAATTTATACTATAAAATAAAATTTCAGCTTTTCCTATGGGAATAAGCTTACTCTGAAGAGAAGTATTCCTTCTAAGGCTATGCGCACACCAAATGCGGGATGGCAGGATAGCAGGCAGACAGGAGTGAAAGGAAAAAGGCCTGCACACCAGAGTGTGAAATCACGGCAGTACCACAAGCAGTGGCCTGGATACATGACCAACGAATATGATATTGTCTACTCTTTTAGAGATGATAAATCCTCAGCCGTATGAATAAAAATGGGAATATTCCATGAAGATAATTGTCTAAGATTTTAGTAAATTCAGTGTGTGTATGTACAACAATAGAAAATTATTGGAAATCGACAAATATTCTTGAAATTTCAAAGATATCTTTTCAGTTGTCTTAGTGCAGTTCATAATGGTAGTTGTATTTCGTTAGTTTGTTTATCCAATATATGTTCGTACATAATGGCGGCATTTATGGACGTTAGAAAAGCTTAAGCATATAAAACAAGTCGCTCACACCATGTCCATGACTACATACGTAGTTTCCGATTTGAAGAGAATCCTGTAGCTTCATTGGATTGTAAAAAGCCTGCTGGTAGAGGATGATGAGACCCGGGAAGCAAAGAATGCAACGGGAGGACTCAATAGGACTGAAATAAAACTCAGCCGTGACCGCACGTAGCAAATTTACATCACATCGACGAGTCGAAGTATTTGAGTGTGGGACCTCAGGCCTTCATTGGTTGTTTTCTTTAACATATCACCGTATTTTTCGATTTACTTAATTCAATTTCCCTCTCATGACTAGCCAACTACTTGAGCTGCAAAATACTGTAACATGTCGTCAAGTACAGAAAGTTCGAGCATTAGGCTAACCGTTACTGTGGTTTCTCTCGCGTGCAGAGAAGTGGTGGTGAAGTGACAAAAGGCTCGGTATCGCCCCAACGGAGGCCCGGGTTCGATTCCCCGGACGGCACGCTACGGATTTACACTGCGTGGAGCACTCCAGCATCGAGAAGGTTAGGCGAAGCTCGGGGAGGGATCCCAAATTGACTCTCATCACGGACTGCTTCTCCTGTTCTTCACACTACCAGTTCTTCAAAATTCTAGAATTAAGGCTAAAAGAAATCCTCGATAGGTGTATCCACTGTACCCTGTATACGAGATAATAAATTATGTTTGTTTGTTTGGTAAGGAATAAATATGTTCTGTGAAGAGCACTGTGAACTGAATATGAAGTGTTAATAAAGCTTCAATTAAGAAAAAGAAGTTAAATCAAGTCTCCTAAAGGGACCAAATTCGGCGGTAGTGCTGTGAAAGTTTCCACCAGCATGCACTGTAATTTTCTATAAATAATTGCTAAATTAGTACTTATTATCTTAATTTATATGCTAAAGATGAAACTCGCAATTTAAGACGATTTTACTGGGTAAGTTAGTTAAAATACTCATAGGCTGCTCAGCCATAGATTCGTCGATGATGACGTCACTTTTTGATGCTAATTTCTCGTGAGTCCTCCCATTACGCTCTTTGCTTCCTGGTGAGACCAGAGAAGAAGCATTACCTGCAAAACTGCGACTTGGAGCATTCACAGTGGGTATAAAATTTTCCAAGTGTAGCAGGTACATTAGCCATTAATGTAATAAGAGCTTTAAACATTGATGTGTTTCACAAGTACACCTCAAAAGAAAAGTACACTCTATATTATGTGGCCGATCCAGGGTTTCAAATCGGAGTTGGTGAAGACTTGGGAATTGATCAGGGTTGCCAACTGGAAATTAAAAGATAAAACCGCAATGTATCAAATACAATAGGTCCAGCAAGGAACTTCACCGCAAATTGAATTAAATGTGCAAACTGTGTTGCCAAATCAGTAGAGTTGCGTATTTCCATTTTAGGCAGTAGTTAATCTTTACCTACAATTGTACAATTAAGTAATTGCCATTTAAAGCAGTTTAATAGAAAGCATGCTTAAAAATAAATAAAACACTAATCATCTCTTTTACTCTCTTTTTTCATGAAGAAAATAGAAAATTTTTATGCATACTATCGTTAAAGAATATGTTTTTATAAGGATTGGCTTTCTGCTATTTTTAGAAGAAGATAGAATGTTCTGTATTTATACATTCGGGCAGATGTCTGGTTTAGGGATGCAGGGAGACGTTTAGCTAGACGGCCCGCACAGCCATGAGAAGGAGGCGCTCGCAACTACTTTAAACGGCGTCTGCTACTCTACTGCCTACTTGTCAAGGCTAGTTACGCTACTGCCTTCTCATCCTGGGGGTGATACCATCTTCTGAGACGGTTGCTTGTTTTCCTTCTGTGCTTCCTGCCATCTTTTGTTTCTATCTGTGTGCGTGGTTCGATAAGAAGAGCATGTATCCCGACTCCCTCCTGCCATCTCTCCTGCCATCTTCTCGCCGAACTTCTTTTGGTGTGCGCGTAGCCTGAGTTTTTTTCTGATTGAAATTTGTGCTTAACTTATTGATAACTATTCTTCTAGTTTGGCTTTGTCCCATGAGTTTTATTTATACGAAATTTTATACATAAACAAGTTTCCCATGAAAAGTATAACTTTTCACATTCAGCACCCTGGAATTTTTGCAGCATATATTAATGTTAACCGACAATCACACGACTTGGTGACAATAGTCTATGATTGCAGTGCACCCTATAGAACCCTCGATCGTTTATTTCATTCTGTACTTTCCTTCAAACCCGGTCTTTTGGTGCCGTCAGAGCTCCTCCAGCTTAGGGACGTTTTAGACTAGTTTAGGTAGCTGGCTGTAGACGGATCAACAGGCCCATTCCCAGAAAGAAGTCGAAACTTACACTCCCGCATTCTGTGAGTTATGGTTGTAATATACATATTTCTGGTCCCCTTGTAAACAACAGAATAATCCTCCACGCTCTGAGTTCTTGTTAAGTTCAAATTCAACGAAGTACCCAAAGCTTCACTGGTATCGCTTGCTAAGAACCAGCTGACAATACGGTTAGCGTTCCAGCGAATTATTTGGTATTCACACGGTTGTATGCAAGGACGTTGAGACCATTGACATCCATCGTATAAATCTGTGTCCAGTACTGTTCACTATGAGGCCTGTCATTTGCTTCTTATTAAACACTTATGGTGCGCTTCATGAACCATTTCCTTCCAACGATGCAATTCAATTCTATAAGCTTTCATATTTCCTGAATTTCAAGCCCGAACGCTTAATTTTATTATTTTTATGGGGCATTCAATTGTAGTTTCAGCCGCGTACGCTTGAAACGCCTGAAAACTCAATCCTGCTCTGGATTGAGGATTGTGTTTACGGTCGTCTTGAACTGATGGGACGTGCGTTTGAGTCGGGAAAGTGGATTAAATCTAACGAT
Organism: Parhyale hawaiensis; assembly: GCA_001587735.2. Taxonomy (NCBI): domain Eukaryota; kingdom Metazoa; phylum Arthropoda; class Malacostraca; order Amphipoda; family Hyalidae; genus Parhyale; species Parhyale hawaiensis. Next base: position 23,136,852 of record LQNS02278160.1, read on the forward strand.
TCGAGCGTCCAGGATTGAATCCCGAAAAAGTCAAAGCTAACGAAAATAGCTTATCTCAATCAAAGAGGTTGAATCGAATTCAACTATGACCCTTTACTGAAGTGTTTATTTCAACATTCTTCTTTTGAAGTTGAATAATTAAAAATATGCCAAGATGGAGACTTTGTTCATGATTTAAACGTTATCAAACGAAAAATACTAGCAAACTACGTTCCCAGCTCCAAAGATAACACGAGCTATCTAGTGATCTCGTTAATCCCAACGAACTTCTTTTCTTCGTTTATTTTAGTCTGTAACAACTGCCTCCTGCGTACAAATATACGAGTGAATATCTGTTCATTTACTACATCGTGGTTTACCCTGCTAGGTTATGAGTCCTATGTAACTATGTTGATACTGATATAATTCGTATAAAATAGAACTACATGGCGGCTTACGTTGTAGTTATAAGGAGTTATACTGTAAGACCACTCGCGGGCAAAATATTAACAAATGAACTGGTCTTATGGCCATGACACATGCTTGTCAAAAGAACGACTATTGTCATCTTGTCGTCCGATTGCATTGATGGGCCTTTTTTATACAGCACACTCTTGTAAAGAAGTTTGAGTTCTACAACTCTCCTGATATAATGAAATATCCGAATGTTAACTAACAGCACTTGCGGAGCAAACTGAACTGACGGTAAACATTTTTACACCATTTCTTGGCCATCTCAATGCTGTGTTTACGAGAGTTTAACGTAACGTTCCGACGAAAAGATGACGATACTCGTCTTTTGACTAGCGTGTGTCATCGCCATTAGAAAAACTATAAGGAAATTCTTCAGCTAAAAATGAATTGGATGAGTCGTAATGTTTCGCGGATGCAGGGAAGTTCTTTTATTAATTATTCATATTCGACACGAACTGCACTTCAGGTCATTCTATTGCAACTTTAATGCAGTCAGTGCGTTAAAATTTATCGGCAATATTTAATACATAATTTTGATTTTCAAACATTTAACTTGTGATATAAGTTTGCATCAAACTTAAGACGATTCGATTTAACTAAATTGGTTGATGCAAATGTGAAACAGCGTAAAAACTTAACCCTTAATTTAATTTTATGATCACATGGCAAACTTAGTAAAAATTTAAGCCTATGCTCAGCTGTAATCTTCTCAGTGTTTCAATGTTTCGAAAATGATATCTTGTCCGAAATTGAAAAAGAAGGTGAGGTTATATTCTCAATAAGTCACAAATATATGTATTTTGCGGTGGCTTTCTTTCTTTAGTTTTAAAAGTTTGCAGTTTATTTGCGTTCTACGTAACCGTATGCAGTTGACTGGCCTGAGGCGCGTTGCAGTCACAATCCCAGGGTTACCCATGGTTGAACTAATATAATTTTAGGTCCTCACGGTACAACCAAGTAACTGAGGCCAGAGCTAGATACAACCTCTCCAAGAGAGAAGACATCGTTGATTGGAAGTGATGTCACCAATTGGTTGTGACGTCATAAATTGGCCGTAACGTCACCTATTGGCCATAATGTCATCAATTGGCCGTGATGTCACCAATTGGCTGTGATGTCACCAACTGGCTGTGATGTCACCAACTGGCTGTAATGTCATCAATTGGCCGTGATATCATCAATTGGCCGTGATGTCACCAACTGGCTGTAATGTCATCAATTGGCCGTGATGTCACCAACTGGCCGTGATGCCACCAACTGGCCGTGATGTCATCAATTGGCCGTGATGTCATCA
>LQNS02278160.1:23139002-23151126 GCA_001587735.2 Parhyale hawaiensis
GGCCGTGATGTCATCAATTGGCCGTGATGTCACCAACTGGCTGTAATGTCATCAATTGGCCGTGATGTCACCAATTGGCTGTGATGTCACCAACTGGCTGTAATGTCATCAATTGGCCGTGATGTCACCAACTGGCCGTAATGTCACCAATTGGCCGAGATGCCACCAATTGGCTGTGGTGTCACCAACTGGCCGTAATGTCACCAATTGGCCGTAATGTCACCAATTGGCCGTGATGCCACCAATTGCCCGTGATGTCACCAACTGGCCGTGGTGTCACCAATTGGCCGAGATGTCACCAATTGGCCGTGATGCCACCAATTGCCCGTGATGCCACCAATTGGCCGTGATGCCACCAATTGGCTGTGGTGTCACCAACTGGCCGTAACGTCACCAATTGGCCGTGATACCACCAATTGGTCGTGACTTCACCAAATGGTGGTTTGCTTGTGACCAAGATAACTCAAACCGGTATGGACGGATCTTTAGGAAATTTACAGGGATTGTTAGGCATGTTAGGAGGAACAGATGATTAATCTTTGGGGATGATCCGTTCAACAGTTTGTTTGTTTGTCTGCCACTTTATTCATGGTAATATAACTCAAAAGGAAAATTACGAAGTATGAATGAATAAATTTTTGTGATAATCTGTTTGTCCGTTTATTTCTTTGTCTTTATATTCAACTTTTAGCAATATAACCCCAAAAGTTGCAAAGGAATCGTTATGTAAGTTGCAGAAATTATTAGAAATGTTAAAAAAAACAAACACGAATGACTTAATTTTGGTGACGATTTGCTTGTGTGTTTGACTTATGCTTGTCAAAATGTATGTTAGAAACATAATTCAAAACGCTATAAATGGATCTTCATGAAATTTTCAAAAATTGTTAGAAATTTTACCAGACAGATTTTGGTTCGTGTTTGGCTAATATCGGTCGAAATGTTTGTCGGAACATACATAATTCAAAAAATATATGGATGGATATTCATGAAATTTGCAAGAATTGTTAGAAATGTCAAAAGGAGCAAATGCCTAAATTTACTAAGCTAAAAGCGTTCGTAGATGCTTTGATATATATTAATGTGCAAATATAAAGATTGTAGGACATGTAGGACACTCTGGATGCCCAAATGAAATGATGAAGAAACAATGTAAAATAGCTACTTATTAACGTATTACAATGTTAGGACGTCACAACTCATTTCCCATGGTGCTCTGCAGCTTGGGCCCTCCGCGTGCGCTAACCTTGTAAGTCTCATCATCCTTGGGGTGCAGTACGGCCAAGGCACCATTACCTGTACAAAATACACCAAATGTGTCGCCAAGATAGTTTGATTTACTTTCTAGCAATACACTAAACTAGCTCAGTTTTAGGCAGATGTTGAGATTCATATTGTGGAAATTTTGTGAAAATTTTCAACTTATTTTTCTACGGGATACTTTTGTGTCGTCAAATACATTTAATTTATGCCTCCTTACTTTTCACTCCGTGGGTTTAATTTTTTCTTTCAGTTATCACTCTGGGGGCTAAATTTCCTCTCTTTACTTTTCGCTCTGGGAGTTTAACTTTCCCTTTCATTTTTCACTCTCAGTCGACCACACAGTGTCAGAGCCATGGCGTCAGAAACGGAAGGCTCGAGCGAAATCCATCTCCCCCTTCGAACATCCTTATTTCTAGTTAAGGTCTGAACGCCGCCGTCTGAAGTGTGCCCTCAGCAAGCTAAGCACTGCAAGCACTCGCCTGTATGGCAGACAGACTCGATCCCCCGCATTCTCATGAAAGAGTCTGACACTCTATCATCCTGCCTCAGCGGGTAATGTTCAGAAACTTACGAGATGCACTCGCAATTAACATTTTTCTCCTGAATTAATATGCTTCTCTCTTCGGAGTAACACTATATATATGAAATGTACATATACGTTACAGCATGAAAGAAAGGGTTAACTAAAGCATCAGAAATACCAATTGTAAAGAGTTACATGCACTGTGGAGATAACTTGCTGCTGGCTTTAATTCTGCACAACGAGTGGCGTGCATCACATTATTTGGATCTCAACCAGAAAACTTGAAAGGTATCAAAGATGAACTATATATATATTGGCCAAAGGGAAACGGTGCTTTAAGAGTTTCTGGTGAAAAAAAAAGCAATGCTCAAAGAAAACTGAGGTAAGCTTTTACTTAACCTCTAGTCACTTTGGGTACAACAAATTCGGATCCTCACAATAACCGAATCACTTCAACTAAAACTTAACCGTCCAGCGGAGTACATTAAAGTACTACTGAGAAACCTGCCAATAAAATTCAGTTGAGCTAAGGTAATAATAGAGAAAAAATTAAAAAATTGCTTCCCCACTAAGAGAAGGTATTCGCTTTTTCACCGAGTGAAGGTGTTCGCTTCTCCACCGAGTGAAGGTGTTCGCTTCTCCTCCGAATGAAGGTGTTTGCTTCTCCACCGAGTGAAGGTATTCGCTTCTCCACCAAGTGAAGGTGTTCGCTTCTCCACCGAATGAAGGTGTTTGCTTCTCCACCGAGTGAAGGTATTCGCTTCTCCACCAAGTGAAGGTGTTCGTTTCTCAACCGAGTGAAGGTATTCGCTTCTCCACCGAGTGAAAGTGTTCGCTTCTCCACCGAGTTATTAAAGGTGTTCGCTGCTCCATTGAGCGACGGTATTCGCTTTTTCACCAAGTGAAGGTGTTTGCTTCTTCACCGAGTGAAAGTATTTGCTTCTCCACCGAGTGAAGTTGTTTGCTTCTCCAGTGAGTGAAGGTGTTCGCTTCTCAACCGAGTGAAGGTGTTCGCTTCTCAACCGAGTGAAGGTGTTCGCTTTTCCACCGAGTGAAGGTGTTCGATTCTCCCCCAAGTGAAGGTGTTCGCTTCCCCACCGAGTGAAGGCGTTTGCTTCTGTTCGAAGTAGGGTTCTCGCGGAAACCAACAGCTCGCAGCACAGCAATGCTTCATACGCCAATACTTTGACAGGCAATGAGCCCCGAAAATCAGGACTAAGATATAGTAGTCCTCAGACTGGAATATGAGGCGTCTCCGATTCGCATAAGTTAACTCTACTCCGTTAAGTTTTAGCCCGGCCGGCGCGTCAATCGTGGGCTTTCGAATCACTGTTGTGAAGCGGTAATCGCGAGTTGATTACCCCTGAGACTGCCAACACCTCAGTAAAATCGTCATGGTGTTCTGAATGAGGCGTCTGCTCCTGACTGCAGTTCTCGCCACGGTAACAGTTTTCGTCCAGCTCTCGTGTACATGACTATAATGGCCGTTGTAAAGCCGGGTTCACACTGTAGTGTTTTGTTCCCCGTACGCACGACAAAGCGTTCGAATGCTTTCCTGGGTCCTTGGAAATTCAAGTGTGCAATTACCAAAAAACTTGATAAAATGTTAGTCGTCATGTCAGCAGTAGTTTATTACGGGTAACGGAAACTCCTATCCGCTTTTCTTTAGCCAAAGTAAAATATCTGATTATGTCTAGACAGCTGTTTTCAAGGTCAAATCAGATGCCAGATTCTTTGCTAAATCTCACATTTATTTAAATCTATTACTGTCCTTAGTTTAAACAGATCGATAGCCTATGAAAGATAAAAGTTCCAAAGTGAATCATATGCGTCGCTGTATGTGGTTCACTTTGAGTTAATGAAGCAAGGAAAAAACTGAGACTGCAGACCTTTGCTGTCAGTGGCGCGAACGTCTGAATGCATCGCTGCGTAGAAAATGTCCTGCTATAGTAAACAGAAAGATAGTCATTTTGAAACACGATTACGCAAGACCCCATTCTGCCAAACTAACTAAAAAATTAGAACGCCTCGTGGCTTAAGACCATCACCCGCGGTAGGGACAAATTCAACGCCGCCGTTTTTGATGGCCAGCTAATTCTAGATTTCTGGCATTTTTAACATGTCAGTCAACCCACCTAACCGCTTGAAAAAATTATTATGATTCAACTCCTTTTACCTCTATTTGGGTTGGCAGATAGCAAAATTCAACGCCGTCATTTTTGATGGTCAGCTTACTTTTGAGTTTTGGCATGTTTCACATCTAGGTCAACCCACCTGATTCCCTGCAAAAAAATTGAACATTGCAGCTCTCCTTCGCACGGGTCACCAGAAGGCGGACATTGTTAGGTAGCAAAATGTCAGTTTACGGTGAAACGGGTCGAAAACCGCCTCAAGAATAATGAAAGCCTCAAAGATCGACCACGTTCAGGCAGACCACAAGTTATTCAACGGAAGAATGTTCGAAGAGCCTTTGAAAATGATCCGAAACTCAAAATGACTGAATTTGCGAAGAAGATTTCTGCGTCAGCCGTGTCAAGAGCTGTAAAGAGTGAAGGTGGAAAGAGCTCAAAGCGTCAGAAAAGACTGCTGCTAACTGCTGACATGGTTAAAAAGCGCCACGAGCGATGTTCCAGCCTTCTCAGCGACTTGAAAAGTCATGGAAATCGAGTCATCATTATCTCAGATGAGAAGACCTTCAGGGTGGATCTTGTGAGCTTTGGCCAAGATATCTCTGATGTTCATAATGTCTCCACAGCAAAGCATCCGGCCTCTGTGATGATGCTTGGCGTTGTGGCCTCCAATGGAGAGAAGATGCCTCCAGTGTGGTTCGAGGGCGGTTACAGGTTGGCAGGGGCTGAATACAGGGATATCATTGCCCCAAAAGTTCTTCCTTGGATCAGAAAAATCGTCAAAGATGGAGATTACTTGTTTCAGCAAGATGGTGCACCAGCGTACACGTCGAAAACCGTCCAAAACTGGATGAGTCAAAACATGACTTTCTGGCCCAAAGACTTCTGAGCCCACAGTCGCCTGATCACAATTCTCTGGACTACAGCATGTAGCCGCATATTGAGAGTAAAGCATGAAAAGATCGCCACAACAACATTGAGGAGCTGAAAGCCTCTGTGAACCGCACTTGGGCCCAGATAAGGAAGAACTACGTCAGTAATGTGTGTAAGGACTTCCGTGTTATTGCTGCCAATGGAGGTTCTATTGAATAGCAATATTGTTTAGATCATAATAAACTAATACATAACAAGTCTTGTTTTATGTCATTATAAACAAAGCTTTTACGAACTTCGGATGGCAAATTATTAAAACAGGTCAGGACTTTTGCAAAGCCTGGAATGCCGTACAGATAATAAATGAACATAAAAAGTTTAGCTCTACGTTATTCTATAAATATTTTACTGAAATGAATAGCAGCATCTATTCTAAAATAAATTTTTATTTTTAATTATTCAATTCTAGCAGATAAATAGTTTTAATAAAACATTTATGTATTTGAACTTTTACAATACTTGAAGTTTTTATAGTTTGTTGATTTTATAAATGGTACTGTCTCCGATACCAGACTAAGATTAACTCCAGGTAAATTGTGACAACCAAGTCGAACATTATGGTGAAACTAAAATGATTAGCTAAAAATTAAGTTCAATGTAACAATAAAACCAGGGATGAAACATAAAGTGCATTAGCTTGACCAACATTATGGTCTCCAAACCTGCATACTTCCTGTGGGTCAACATCAATCTCAATGTAAGCGTTCAGTATTTCTTCAGTATTCTGATGTTTACTAAGAGTTCAGGGTTTTGCAGTCGGTTCATTTTTATTGTAAAACTTCGTTATTGACACCAACTAGCATCTTAACTTTATTGATGTTTTCTTAACTTTGGTGGGACCAATTTATAGCCATTCCTACTTGTTTGCTTTGTAATCTAAAGTGCCCTGTTCCAAATCGTTTTCTTACATTATTTCCGTTACTCCTTCCCCCACAGATAGTTCGGTTTTCGTAGATTTTACTAAACATTGTCATCCAAAGTAGATATCATATCCTCAACCATGCCTACATGCACTAGACAAGCCCACAGGGTTTTTAGGTAGAGTGAGAACGTTTTTTTTTGACTTTGATGATCAACAATCAAGAAGGGCACGTGAGACATCAACGGTAGTAAAAAAATGGCCAAAAATGTTTCCCAAGTGAGTACAGATGGACCGGGGCTGATACTTGGGCAAGACCGGGACCGGGGATGCCAATTTGGCCGGAGCTCGGTGACGGAGTTGAAGCAGGAGTATACATGTATCTCAACTGTGAGCTTTACACTGTCACTCGTTTCTCAAAATTACTTTTCTCTTCGATTCAAATCCTTTTCTTCGGAATTCATATAATATACACGTTATAGTTTCCTATAAAATATTTAATTAGTCCGACATAGCAAGCACTGAAGTGATAGCGATTTTATTGAGTGGCAGNCCCCCCCCCGATGTTAGAGAGATGAAGTGGAACGCACTTTAGACAATCGAAGACAAAAGAGGTGATTCTCATAGTTCTCTCCAACTTCGTCATATTGCCGTCTGGGTGCTTAGGACAGTCTTTAGGTTCGTTTAGCCCTGTCACGCGTTTAGTGAAAATGCTGTCAACCAAAGAGGGTGAGGTTCGCACTCAATCTTGCGTGGTAACGGACTCGTACCACTGCGATGAAGTTTCTACACAGCATAAAAACAGACTAACTATAGATTCTCAACGTGTATTGTTTACAGTTACGCTCATACTTGCAGGAACTATAATACTCTTATTGCTCATTACGCTCATACTTGCAGGAACTATAATACTCTTATTGCTCATTACGCTCATACTTGCAGGAACTCTAATACTCTCTTTGTTTATTACGTTCCGACGCTCCCATTTTTTCTCTTCTCGTTTCTCCATTGCTCTATATCCTACTAACATAATGGCAATAGCTCATAGAGGGCCGGGGTGTAAGTCGACACAGACTCTTTGGGAATGGGCCTTTTGGTTCGTCTACTGCCGCCTGCCGCCTATCTAATCTAATCTAATTACGCTCATAGCTACAAAAACAACAGTACTCTCGTTTTCAGTTGCAATATTGTTTGTGGTGAGCCGAATCAAACTAGGCAGTATAGAAGCAACCTAGCTTGGCTTACAAGGACTCGAAAGCGGAGTGAATGCTTATTTGTTACCGTATTGCGAAAGAGTCGGTCGCATGTGCTCCAGTAAAATGATCAAAATAAAAAAATCAGTTTTAACTTAATTATGAGTCTTCCACTTCATGTAGCGAGTCGTCTGAAGCCTTTGCATTTGTGAAAATTAACTTCGGGTTAGCTTCACTGTGTAAAACGTCTGAATTAAAGGCGGATTCACACTAGAGACTTTAATTGTCGTCACAGCCCATCGCCCAACAAACGAGGCCGCTACTCTTATGACTGATAGAGCTAGATGGTGCGACGGCAGAATGCAGCATGTCGTATTTTTTACGGCGTCGGAGCGAATTCCATTGTCATGTATGTAAACGAACAAGTTCCGTATAGGCTAGTGCGGGCGATATACGCCGTTCTTTTAAGGAGTGGGAGCCTCTTAGGGAACTTTCTAAAAAATTGATGTTGTCATAAAAGCACTTGAATTGGTCGGATGTAGAATGAGTTTTTTTTTCAGTATGAATTAGAATTTGGGTATAATTAAAACCGTTTCTGCAATTATGACCGTAATCGCTGCCAATTTAGTTGAGGAATGCATGGTTGTTGGCTAACAAACTATGAGGAACGTACTCCGTCATGAGATAACCTACCGTTTCACATGCACAGTTAAAAAAGGTAAACGGGTGAATTCCAGCTCGACCGTCGACAACGTGTTCACTTACCGACTGAAATATTTAAGGAAACCGGAAGTCTCCAGCTTGTATTCACTTTAAGTGTTTTTAAAAGGAAACTTGGATACAAAGTAATAAATTCTTGTATATTTGAACATAGCAATTGCTCGAGAAATTTATAGATTTTATGTCGGCAAAACGTTTTAATATTCCTTTAATATTCCATTACTATTTACGCTGTAGCTAGCATTAAGAGAAGCTTATTTTTTGAACATGCGCTTTAATTCTAAAGTTGAGGTTGAAAGCGTAATATTTCGAGAAAATAGAGAGGAGTGGGAACACTGGTAGTACGCTGCTGCGGTTGAGTTTTAGGTATTATTTTCTTTTCACTTACACACGATTTTCATGATTTTTATTGTGTTTGCTATCTAAATTGGGTCAATTTATGACAATTTACACGAATAAAGTTTTCGTCGCAAATCCTTAGTTTCCGAGATATTTGACTTTGAAGTTCCCATTGTTTTCCTAAGGGAGAAAATTACACAGTGAAAATAACATCGGTATGCTAGGTTGTCTTCAGTGATTTAATCGAGTCAATTGAAGAAAATTTACGAGAATATACTTTTGTCGCAAATTCCTATATTCGAGCTATAGCGCACTTTCTGTAACTCTTATTATATTAGATATGATTTTAGTTCATAACACACTACACGCGGCTCCGCTAATGATGCTATCAGCTGCTTGGATGTAAACAAACCCATATGCGGTTCCCGCCCAAACTTCAGCTTTTAAACAAGGATTCGTGCGCATTCGATTATTTTCTTCTAATGAAAGAATTTCACAGTGTAAAAAATAAATCAATTGCATTTTTCCTAAAACACTGTGTTTTGAACTTGTGTAAACACTGCTGTGAGGTTGCCAAGAAACGGTGTGAAAATGTTTACCGTCAGACAGTTCACTCCGCATATGCCGTTACTTAACTTTCGCACGTGTTATTATATTGACCCGATTTATAACTGAAAATTCTTTACAATCGTGTGGCATTTCATGTAATTGGAAACAACGCTCATTATTTTCTATTAGTGTGTGGCATCGGGATATTACGTGTCCCGGCAATGTATGATACGTGTTCCAAGAGTTGCGTTACAGCAAAGAGTTTGGTTATAGCTTGGTAAGCACGCATTTGCGACGGAGCTATTATTTGCAAGTTTACTTTCGGTTTGGTTAGGTTAGGTTGGGTTGGGTTGGGTAAGGTTAGGTTAGGTTGGGTTAGGTTGGGTTAGGTTGGGTTAGGTTAGGTTGGGTTGGGTTGGGTTGGGTTAGGTTAGGTTGGGTTGGGTTAGGTTAGGTTGGGTTGGGTTAGGTTAGGTTGGGTTGGGTTAGGTTAGGTTGGGTTGGGTTAGGTTAGGTTGGGTTAGGTTGGGTTGGGTTGGGTTAGGTTAGGTTAGGTTCTGTTATGTTTCTACTGGATCGTTACCAAGCCTGGAATGACAACGGATATTTTCTTCCTTAGGAAAGCAATGGGAACATCAAAGTCAAATGTCTCGAAAACTAATGATTTGCGACGGAAACGTTATTCAAGTAAATTGTCTTAAATTGACCCAATTTAGATACTGAACACAATAAAAGTCATGAAAATTGTGTGAAAGTGAATGCAAAAATTTACCGAGTTTTGAACCAGTCAAAAAACGTACTGTGTTGGCTGCCACACTAGTGTTCAGTATATGTTACACAACTGGCGTTTCAAGTGATTTTCTTGAGTTTTCCAGTTGGATATCGTAGACTAAATCAATCTTAAAACACACAAAAGCATGCACTTGTGTTTTACAGGGCTTGGCTATCATATTTGAGTCAAAGTTATTCATAGCGTTGTGGATGAGGCTGTTATGATCATTCTGCAGTACCACGACCGTGACTTACATTTGCGGGAATTTTAAATTTCACGGGAGAATACTGTCCGTAACATAATAAAGACCACGGTATGAATATCGATCAGCTAATTCCCCTTTGTATGCACAGCTTAAAGAATTTTGAATCCAGGGCTGCAGCGCATTGAAAAACAAAATTTTCATAGTGTCGAAAGTAACTAGTTCTTTGGAGCCACTCCGAAATTTATGCCCATACGCCTCTTGCGCGGGTTATGGACGAAAGTTGCTGACCAGTTGACATGTACTTCATTTCCACTGCGCACGAGCAGCCTCGCTGCTCTACCGGTTGATGAGCAAGCTGCTTTTTCGGCACCTGATAATTATAATGAGCACGGAGGTTAAACAGGCTGTGCTCTTAGGGTTAGCAGCTTAAATTAACCTGGCACCTAATGAAGAAAATTTCATTGATATCCATGCTACGGCACGGACTGCCGAGCTTCTTTTTGCATCAGACGAAATAGGTTCCTATATCCTACTCGGAAATTCATAAGCATTTATCCAATGTCAGCGGATACCTTTCACTAATTTCCCATAGGTAGCCGATAAATGCATTTAAATTTCCGGTATATGAGAGACACAATTCGTTTGCAGATTGAAATTCGACTTTAGGTTCGAGGAGTTGACAGCCACAAGTTTTGTGGTTACCCACGCTGCAACTGAGGCCCAAGAAAAGGTCCATGAGATGGATGCAAACGAAGAATCTTGGCTGCACTTTTTTTTCTCTTCGGGTTTTGGTGCTCCGCAGCTGTTGTACGGCTGTGGACTACATTAGCAGAAATACGATATATTTATTGAAGTTTACATTCCTGTCGTAACATAAGCTAACAAACAATAAGAGCTCCGTTCACCTGTGAAATAATGTCATTTATAAATTTCAGAATTCAAGAATAATAATTATAAATGTGAATGTGCAGCGAACATTATTTACCCAAAACGTTTTTAAATAAACCAAATTATTTAAACGTAGTTTCTCAAAAACGTTTAAAAATTGCACTTCAAAAATCGTTTTATTTCAGAAGATACCGACGCAAAGATGAGTGTCCCGGCCAGACCCTGACCAAAACAGGGTGACAGGCCGGGGCCGGGATGGTGAGCATAAGCTAGCCGGGGATGGAGCCGGGGTGATAAAAAAATCGCCGGGACTGGCAGGAGACGGGACCCCGGTCGGTCTATACAAGTGCGTGACCTAACTATGCCAGAAGTTTGATGAAAATGCTTGCTCTAATATTTATTGCTTAATTACTGCCCCATAGCGAAAGCTTAATAAAAATAGTTCTCCTTATGTTTAGCGCTTGATTGCCTCATTCTTCTGGCGTTTTTTTTTTATTCATGAAACATTCACCTCGTGTATTTTCTCATGTCGTACCATATCATTAACATTTTACAAACCATTTATATTTTCCCTGGACCTACAATGGGAGAGGATGGGAGCTGTGGGAGGAGGAGGCTCTGAGGAGACCCTCTAACTCCCCCGCCTTGAGTAGAAGTTGGAGAAGGTTCAGGGACAGATTGGGAGAGAGAAGAAGGGAGGGGTGGAGGGCAGGCAGTGTAGGAAGGGAGGCTGGGGGGGAGGGCTAGCGGTGTCCTCAGGAACACCGTGACGTCACTATGACGACATGGGTCCATCAGTCCGAGCTGGATCGATACAGGAGCACGAGCACGTGGCAACGTTGCTTTCCAATTTCAGAGACTCCTTCTGTGAAACTCTGACTAATTCTGCAATATTAGTATTTGTGGCGTAGCCATGCGTGTTTGTCTCTTTATATATGATGAGTGCAGCTTCAAAGAAATAGAATGTAATGTATGTGACTTGCAATTCTTTTCAGGAAGCCCTTACATAAATCGAAGAATTAATCTCCGTAAAAAGCAGGAATATTGAAACAGTGCATCTACGCCGCATATTTACGTGCTTAAATGTTACTGAAAACGAAGCACCAATGCTGCAAACATCTCATCATGCACATCTGCAAAGTTTCACAAACTTACTGTGAGTTAAGAAAAATTTCTCCGTAATCAGATCTGGACTCGCTTATTTTTCTTGGGACAGTGACAACTGCGCTTGTCCATCACAGGCCCAGTTTCAATACCGCCTTAGCATATTCAAAGATACATTCATTGTAATGCCTCAGTATAAATAACTCTGTCATTCATGCTCATAGTTTCTTCAGAGGAACTAAATCATAACGCCTCACTTGGCTTGCGCGACTTGCGACACGCAGCTAGGCCTTATGTGTCAGTCATACCGGAACTGCGTTAGGTCTTCATGGCAGAACTCAATTCACTCAAAATGAAGCCTGAGTGACGGTTAGGAATAAGATTCATCTCATTTTAGCAACAAGAGGAAGGTTGAGTTTGGAGTTTGATCTGGCAACATCGCTGTGACGACGAACAGATCCCCTCACCCCTTCTCCTCCCTTTCCCTTCCTTCCTCCCAGTTGTTTCCCCTTTGCTGCTCGCCCTCGGCTTTTATTATCGTCTTCTTGTGTCTCTCTCATCTATTCGTTATTACTCTGGAATGGTACATTTCGGTTGTCGAGACCCGAAGTATATGAGCTAAAGATTACCCCCCAGTTGCCACGAAT
>LQNS02278160.1:23168764-23186201 GCA_001587735.2 Parhyale hawaiensis
AAAAAAAAATTGAAACACACGGCACATTTCCCAACACAGCAGCACAGCATGGCGTTAACAAAGAAATGGCGGTGTTGCCACCTCGTACCGTGACGTAAGGAAATGCGAGACTCGGCCAGACGTTACAAGGAGCTCATACGCTACTACAACGCCGAAAGCTTAATGCTTGTTTGCTTACGATTTGTACGCCCAACTAGTTGTTAAAATGGGTAACTCGCGCGTCGTTTCGATTCATATTACAAATCGGTAGCTTACATACGGTAGCAAATAATGGCGTCCAAGTCACATCCTCGCGTCAGGCTTTCTGAGTGTATGCATAGATGCTCCGGCAGCACTACCGTCGTTCACGACACCTTTGCGTTCACGTAAGCTTTCCTGCACGCGCCACCACTAAAATAAACACGATCTAAGCAACCTAACCTAGCCTAACCTACCCTTACCTAACTTTCTAACCTAACCTAATTTTACCTAACTTAACCCAACTTAACCCAACCTAACCTTAACCTTTCTAACCCTACCTAACCTTACCTAACGTTACCTAACGTAACCTAACTTAATCAGCGATACAGCGAGCAGCGCGGCGCGCCAACTTGAACGCCGCTCACACGCACACGATCTACGTACACAAACACGCACACAAGGTGTCGTGAACGACGGTACCGCGCCCCGGCACAACGTGCAGACGAACGGATGGACGGACTGACGTCTGTATTGAACCACAAGGAAAATATTATTATAGACTAAATTGCCCGTGACCCGCTGGTCACTAAAAACCTGTCCTAAGTATGCATTAATTTGCTTTTGTTCGATTCGTGGATTTGAACTAAGTTATATCAAATTTTTAAAATACCAAAATACAAAGAAAGAGAGACGAATATGTTTCTGATGTAAAAGTAGTGCCGAGAAGTAGACGGATGTTGATATTTCTTTTAGCTTTAAAAACAGTAAACTGATCTGAGATTTTTTTTGGGGAGGGGGTGGTAAATAGTGCATGTGATGATGCTTGAAAGTGGCGGTCTACTAGCCAGCTAAGGCGTATTGCTCTTCATTATTTAAGTATATTGCCATGGCTTCTCATCTAATTCTCCAATATATACGCCATCTACAACCAGAATTTAAGTATATATATATTTCTATATGTAGTTGCATATATATATGAACTATTTGTAATTAAAAAATTAGGTTTAAAATCATAGGCATTGTTGCTCTTCTGCCTCCCAAAGCGATATAGCTAGTTGTTCACTGTACTGATTTTTCATTTTTGGGTCAAAATATTCGGTTCGATTTCTTCTATTTGCGTGCGCTATTACTTTAAACCTAAAAAACTATGTAATCCTGCTGGGATTCAACAAAAGGGGTCAAAAATGTGAGCACCACGTTTCATATTGATCTTTGAGATGAATCTAAAAAGTTTAATGAAAGAACACTATCTTCTACGAGTATCCCCATACCATAGAGCACCAATATATCCCTCAAAATATGCACGTTATTCTGCCAGACAGTACCGTCACCAAGACTGAGAGGGAGGGGGGGGAGCTTAGCCCCAGGAGCGAGCTCATAAATTACTCGTCTGTACTGGGAAATAACATTAATTTTATTGATGTGGAAGTTTATTGTTTTTTATAGTTAAACTAGTTTTCTTGCTGGTTTGTATTATGTGCAAATCTATACTTTTTTCAATTTACTCGTATATTTGATTAAAGCACAGACACACTCAAAGATGTTTAAGAACAGTTTAAATATAAATGAGTCGTAAGCTCCTTAAAATATGCTTAACGAGGTCTATGATGCCCAGGGTAAAAAACGTGTTTACCCTAAACAATTATTGTAACATCGTTTTGAAACTTTTTCTCCCAAATTACTTGGCCGATTATCATGACAGCTCCAAACGTTTGTTCTGAATTCTTCTAGTTGCTTGCACTATTAACTTAACCCTACATAATTTATTTAACTCTGCTTGGGTGAAAAATTCCTCTTGCCTGAACTATTTAAGTCTCATTAGGCAACTCGAAAAAATTGTTTTAAAGCGTAGTATCTTCGCCCTTTGATCGAAGAGTGAGATTTATTTCCCTCAAAAGTTCGCCCTTTTTTCTGTTGTGGCTGAAAATTTACTGGACAGATATTAACGATTAATGTGCCTAAAAATAATAATCTTCATATCTTGCTGCACGCCTTATCAACGTTACCATAGCATTCTTCACAATCCAGCCTTTGTTTAGAAATGGATCAGCAGTGAACGTCCAAAATTTCACATGTTTAATATTATATTAATAGGAAATATTTTAGCAGAAAATACGAGCGTTATTTTTAAAAGTAAGCAGCGTTTTTTTTGAAATTCCGGCTTAGCGGCGCTGCGGTCGGCATGTGAGCGTGCGCTCTGTTTGCGTACCAGGTAGGTGGAAATACATATGTTAAAACAGCGAGGAACATTTACGTATATCACATTAAGGAAAATGATAATTAAAATATCCTTCAAGCCACCCAATTCCAGAATGAACCATCCTTAATTTACCGATGTCCTACTATTTTGAACTTTGATGGGATTTCGTAGAAGTTTATGGTTCATGGTTAAGCTGAGAATAAGTATTGCTATATGTGAAAATTACAACTTTCCTCGGTGTGAAAATGAAAGAATCAGCTCAGAAAGTTCGGAGCAAAAGTTCAGGAAAGGTTATTCATAGAACTGAGAGTCTAGGGTAAAATTATTTTTTGGCTTTTACAGGATAATGGGCAAATCTAGGGGAAATAAATGCTACTCTCCGCTCGAGAGGGATACGAGGCAGTGTTTTATTACAAAAACTTTATAGTGGACCCATGCGAGAAAAAATTCACGCAATAATCGATAAGTTTGCCTAATACCTCTAGGGCTGTGCGTAATCTCCTCTTCTCTTATTAGCTTCTTAATTTTCTTCATTGATCTTCTGCCGTGCTGTCATCCTTAGATCTGCTATATTGACAGGCAGAAGTAACATCTTGAGTAAAACACTCCCACAAACTTAAATAAAATAGCAGCTTATATACAATGTGTTCGCTCTGTAGCAATGATACCGTTCATACCGTCTTTCTATCTCAAACATCTGTTTCATTTGACGTGCTCAAATTTTGACTGATGAAAGGAAAACTGCTTCGTCAGAGAAAAACAGTGAGCTAGAAGAAATAATTGTCTACTGCCCGTGAAAAAATCATGTTTCGCCGGCTTCGTTGACAATTGCATCAAAGTGGGAAGAATAGCTCATGCAACGAAATCATCTGTAGGAAGAAACTACGAATCAAGAAGCATGAGAGTGCCAACGGAAACTTCAGATATCTTCAGTGCTACGATTTCAACTTCGGCAATGCAGGAAGTGCATTCAGACATAAGGTCGCCCTATACTTTGCCGTAGATTCGATGTATGGAGAAGCTAATACTCGTACAAATCAGACTGAGCCTGCGATTTTTTTATTTTNGAAAATTTCCTCTTGCCTGAACTATTTAAGTCTCATTAGGCAACTCGAAAAAATTGTTTTAAAGCGTAGTATCTTCGCCCTTTGATCGAAGAGTGAGATTTATTTCCCTCAAAAGTTCGCCCTTTTTTCTGTTGTCACTGAGAATTTACTGGACCGATATTAACGATTTATGTGCCTAAAAATAATAGTCTTCATATCGTGCTGCACGCTTTATCAACGTTACCTTAGCATTCTTCACAACCCAGCCTTTGTTTCGAAATGGATCAACAGTGAACGTTCAAAAATTCACATGATTAATATTAAATTAGCAGAAAATACGAGCGTTATTTTTAAAAGTAAGCAGCGTTTTTTGAAATTCCGGCTTGGCGGCGCTACGGTCGGCATATGTGCGCGTGCGCGCTGTTTGCGTACCGGGTAGGTGGGGAATATGTTTATCAGCGAGGAACATTTACATTTATCACATTAAGGAAAATTATAATTGTCTTGAGATTCCATTATTTTACACTGAAGAATACGATGAGAAGCATATTAGAAATTTGGTTACCCACGACGCGCGTTTCGCCGTACCTAAAATGATAATTAAAATATCCTCCAAGCCACCCAATTCCAGTATGAACCATCCTTAATAACTTACCGATGTCCTTCTATTTTTAATTTTAATGGGGTTTCGTAGAAGTTTATGGTTCATGGTTAAGCTGAGAATAAGTATTGCTATATGTGAAAATTGCAACTTTCCTCGGTGTGAAAATGAAAGAAGCAGCTCAGAAAGTTCGGAGCAAAAGTTACGGAAAGGTTATTCATAGAACTGAGAGTCTAGGGTAAAATTATTTTTTAGCTTTGGCAGGATAATGGGCAAATCTAGGGGAAATAAATGCTACTCTCCGCTCGAGAGGGATACGAGGCAGTGTTTTATTACAAAAAACTAGTAGACCCGTACGTGAAAAAATTCACGCAATCATCGATACGTTTGCCTAATGCCTCTAGGCCGGTGCGGAATCCCTTCTTCTCTCATTTGCTTCTTAATTTTCTTCATTGATCCTTTGTCGTGCTCTCCCCTTAGGCCTGCTATATATTGACACGCAGAAGTAACATCTTGAGTAAAACACTCCAACAAATTTAAATAAAATGGCAGCTTATCTACAATGTATTCGCTCCGTAGCAATGATACCGTTGATACCGTCTTTCCAGCTCAAATATCTGTTTCATTCGAAGTGCTCAAATTTGACCTATGAAGAGAAAGCTGCTTCATCAGAGAAAAACAGTGAGCTAGAAGAAATAATTGTCTACTGCCGTGAAAAAATCATGTTTCGCAGGCTTCGTTGACAATTGCATCAAAGTGGGAAGAATAGCTCATGCAACGAAATCATCTGTGGGAAGAAACTACGAATCAAGAAGCGTGAGAGTGCCAATGGAAGCTTCAGATATCTTCAGTGCTACGATTTTAACTTCGGCAATGCAAGAAGTGCATTCAGACATAAAGTCGAACTATACTTTGCCGTAGATTCGATGTATGGAGAAGCTAATACTCGTACAAATCAGACTAAGCCTGCGATGTCTTTTTTTTTTTAATTTCAACTGTCCCTGCTTAAAATACGTTTGCCATCTTCTGCAACCAGGAATATTTTCTGCCTATCACTTTCAATGGAGCTTGAGAGGACAACCAGAGCCTCCAACCTGGGCTAAATTCCGCCTGTTTAGTTAAAGCGTGACAGAAAATGGACGAACAGATAAATACACATCGGTCTTTATTATATTGTAGATGTCCTGAATTAACTGATAATATAATAAATTGCTCGTGGGGCAAACGTTTTGATCAAATTTAACTATGACAGGCTTATAGAAAGCGCCTAGCGTTCATAGTGAGCGGAGGTACGACTAAAAATTACAATTAATCTAGTTTTAAGCCACAATCATCAAAATCGGTAAATGGCCTGATGAGAAAAAGGTATGAAATGTTAACTATTAAGCTTTTAGGGTCAAATGAATTACCTTTTTTTCTTAGATCCAACAGAGTAATGGTTGAATTTTTATGGGACTGCATGTTACTCTACGCATGAGAGGTATGAGGTGAAGTCTTTTAATACAAGTGTGTTAGAGTTTTCTTATAAAAAATGGTTCATTAAATATGAACTTTTATAAAAATTTTGAACCCTAGAAAGATTTGTTGAATCTATAAAAATAAATAACAGCGCATACAACAAGAGAACATCAAGCAAAATGTTGTGAGAGAAAGAAAGACATAGAAGTCAATTGAGCAGATTGAGATAAAAAGTTGAGAAAATGGTATGAAAAGGAAGGTTCATGGCACTACGGTAATGCAGGTATTTTGAGAGGAATGTTGAGTTCCCTTTGATGCGGATGAATAACATAAAATGCTTCACAATAAATTTTTTAAGATTATTCCCAGACTTAAAATTTGAAACCTTAGACAAGGACTTTTACCCAATATTTTGAACCAGAAGAGGGTTAGACAGTTTTTACAGTTACTTGAATAGCGCACCAGCCAAAGGAAATTAATCACAATATTTTGAGGTAAAATAATACAAATCGGTAAAGCAGTTTGCGAAAAAAGTCGGGAAAGAGATAATAAAATGGGCGTTTAGGGTAAACACGTTCATTAACCCTTGCGAGTAATAGGGTAATTTTGAGAGAATTTATTGGGGCTTTTCTCTACTGATGGATAAGATGAAGCATTTTATGTCAGTATTTCTAATCTTGTCCAAAAGGTAAAGACAAGCGTGAGCCGACGAGCCAAACAGTTGGCCTCTATGTTTTTAGCTCTAATAGGGTTAGATATATAGGGTTAAGAAAATGGTGCATGCAACTAGAGGAAAAATGAAAATCAGTCCAGTAGTTTCTTTAACCATAACAAGGCAGTAGGGGAAATTTGAAGGAAATGATGGGCGCTTTTCACTGCGGGTGGGAAAGTGTAAGTGCATTCAAAGGTTTCCTGTAAGTAAAATATGAAACCTAGGGCAAGCATTTTCACCTCTATTCCTAACGTTAAAACGTTAAGGGGAGCACACGCCCATCATAAAAAAATCCTCATTATTGGATCAATTTGGATGAAACTTAGTACACGTATGTAAAATCGAAACTAAAGGTGGGTTAGACTCCTGTACTTTTTCACATTTTCGCCACAGAAACGAGTTATTGAAAAAAACTTTGAAAAAGGAGGGCCGGGGAAACCTATCTCCTCCTACAGTTTTTGGGCTACAGAGATGATTTTGGTCTCAAGCGAAGCGGAATTTAATCTTCTACAACATGTAGTATAATTAGGACTTTTGATTTTCGAATTAGTCTTTGCTAAATTAGGAAAAACCAAACAAAAGTGTTAGATATTTAACTTATATCCAAAATGTTAGCTGACACTCGTCCCCTAATTTGAAGTTCAAAAAACTCAATAACACTATTGTAGAAGATCCAATTTTGCTTCGTTTGAAACCAAATTCATCTCTGTAACTCAAAAATTCTAGGAGGAGATAGGTTTTGAAATCGAAAAAATGAACTTTCCAAAGAGCCAGCGCTTCCGTTTTCTTTGAATAACTCGTTTTCTATAGCAAAATGAGAAAAAGTACACGAGTCTAACCCACATTCTTTTCCGATTTTACGTATCTGCACCAAGTTTCATTCAAATTGGAATAAAAATTGAAAATAAAATTTGAACCCTCCGGATGGATATTTTTTATGTAAAATTTGAGAATACGACTGAAAAAAAAAGAAATTTACATTTATGTTTTACAGATATGTAAAATCGGAAAAGAATGTGGGCTGGACTAATGTACTTTTCCCGTTTTCTTTAAATAACTCGTTTTCTACGGCGAAAATGAGAAAACTATATGTGACTAACCCCCATTTTTTTCAATTTTACATTATATCTGCTGAAAGTTTCATTTAAATATGACAAAAATTAACAACTTTTTAGATCTTTTTTACGGGAAACTAAAAAATCTAAAAGTTTATTTATGTACCGATTTAGATGAAACTTGGTAGAAACGTATGAATCAAAAATGAAGGTGGGTTTGCCACCTGTACTTTTTTCCATTTTCCCCCCATAGAAAAAGACTTATTCACAGAAAACGATGAAAACGATTTTCTTTGAATAACTCGTTTTCGATGGAGAAAATGGGAAAAGTACAGGAGTCTAACTCCCATTTTTTCTCGGTTTACATAACTCTACCATGTTTGGTGAAAATCGGTTCAATAATAAAGAGTTATTAAAGTAATAAATGTTCTTTCAAAAATGGGCCCGCCTCCGCCCCTAACCCCCTTATTCCATCCACTTAGGGTTGCACTTGCGGCTGCCTAAAATGTTGCCTGCTTGTTTGTCTGATGTATAGCTTCTGTTTAGTGGGAAAAAAAACGAATTTAGAAAATTTGAAGTTTTTTTTGGGCGTGTTCTCCCCTTGAATAGTTTTTTTTTGGGTTTAGTAAATGGTGCATACAACTAGAGAACACCACGTCAAATATTTTGCGCTAAAAATGACAAGAGGCTGAGAAAACAGATTCGGTTCAATAACGTCAAATTAATCTGGCGCGCTGCAATGCTGATATTCAAAATATGCAATACATTGTTAAAAATAGGCAAGTATGAGACTTCATTCTTGAGGGGGCAAAACATATTTTGGCCCCGTTTTTCGGTCTTGGGGGCCATGGCCTCGTTGCCCCCCCCCCCTGGACCCACCTATGGTCTTAGCTGCTGATAGTGCCCACACGACAAAAATTTCAATTCTTTAGTGCATTCGACGAATATAGCAAAAAGTATCCAAGTTACAACGGGCTTCAAGTATCCATCTCGTCCTGACTCCTGAACGATGTTTTGCCACCAGGTTCCGATAACTTCATTGTACCTGCATAGATGGCTGATATGATGGTGCAGGCCGCTCAACTGTGTCTCTAATAACTAAAGTGACTACGCGAGCTGAGCTCATCAGAAAGCACCGTGGAAAGACTCCCGAGCACAGGTTCATCCTCCATTGATATAATTTTATTAAATTTTCAACGCTCGAATTTCTTCTTATCTAATGTCGAATAATGTGTGCACGGTGATATATAAGCAAGCAAGTAAACACGCAAGATTATCAAGAGTTTGATAATTATATATATTTAATTATTGTTAATTTAGCTAATATATGCAATTATAAATCTTGATCACTATTACTGCATGACGACGTATTTCCTCAAACCCTTCTGAATCCTCACTGCAGCATTGCACAGAATAATTCGGGCATAAATCAACAGATTTCCTCATCATCTGCGAGTGAAGTGAGGGAGCCAATAACATTTTCGTCCTGTTTGTCAATATATATAATGTTCGGTTAAAAACCACACCAAATTTTTTAGTTAAAGTATCTTTATTACATTTCTCAAGACATCGCATCTTTAAAATTGTAGTTGGTTCGGTACGGTAGATGAGCTGTTCAAAGTTGAAGGAGTCAAGGTCAAGCTTCATTGCGACGTGTTTCAACCATCGCATATGGTCATCTTCAGGCGGAACGGTGCAGGTGACTCTGAAACGGAAGGAGCTGAGATGGTTTAAAAGTTTGGCGTGAACTGACATCGCTAAGATGGCTGTGTTCGTTACTTGTTCATGTAGATTATTGAGCGTACCGTTGTGCTCTTGTCAGAAGCTGATTGGCTGTTTCGCAGCATGACCAGTCAGTCACGGTGCTACTTCCTGAGTTTTCTAGGTCTCCATGTAGCGGAAGTATACGGCTTGATCCTGTTGATTGGGCGTTGATGGTCGGTTCCTTGGCTCTGATGGATAATGCTTCTAACAGTTGAAGGCGTTGATAACAGGAGCTGCGGTAGAGTATTGTGGTGCCAGATGCTAACATAGCTCATGCAAAGGTAGTTCTCTGCTGCTGTATAGGGTGTGTGTCTTCGGTCCTCCATTGCTGAGATGATTATTGCCAAACTACAAGAAAGTATTCTAGTTGTTATCCCAATGTATGAGTTTCTCTAGAATTCACAATTTCTAATTTGGCAAGTAAACTCATACACGACATTATAGTTTCTTAGAAAGGTGTCTTGATTTGGCTGTTTTTCTTGACAAGTTAGCTGACTGTTGGACTCTTGTAGTAATTAATAGGCTTAACTTGTTATTCCTGTTGGTACATGTGGCATTGTTTTCATACTCTGCTTCAATATACGTTCGTCTCTTATACGCTGGTGACATTTAGCTTTAATAGAAGCAGTGAGGGTGGTTGTTGTACGTAGCGGAGTGTCCCGTTGGTTGATTGCGTTAACATAACGTTGGAAAATGCTGTCAGAGGCGGATTCGGAGTAGCCGTTACTGATGATGGTTTGCCTCAGTGATTTTACTGTTTGGTCGAAAAGAGTCAAGGAGAAGAATGTCTTGTAGCATCGGTGAATGAGTGTTCGTATTATGCTGTCCTGATAGCGTTGTGAGCATTCACTGCCAGCATTCAGATAAATTCCAGCTAGCGTTTGTTGGTTTCCTGTAAAGTGAGGTGGTGAAACTATTTTGATTGTTATCCACTATGACATCCAAACTGTTGATCTTGTTGCTGATGTTCAATTTTTGGGTGAAGGTTGGAACTAATGTCCGCTAGAAGGCATTTTTCAAGGAAAAGACTTGCTAAATAGTGCCCACAATAAGGAAACAATCGTGTACGTATCGGCAGTACTACACTTTTAGCTGTAGACTTGCGCTGCTGACTATTACTTGGTTTTCAATGTGACACATGTGAAAGTTCGCGAAAGTTACGCCCATGAGGAACTTATTGTGACTCCAAAAAGAGAGTTCCGTCGAGATGGGTGAAGGGTGATTTAGTGATACAGGCGTGGAGTAACTTTTCTAAAGGGCGTCGGCCGCATGTGTGTAGGAGATGTAAGTTCTTCATGCGAGTATGCGGCGTTACATGTGATGTTTATGGCATCTTGAACTAGGATAGTGAAGAGAGATTCTACGTCCAATGAGGCCACAATACCTTCAGGCTGAGTAGTACTGAGGATTTGCAGAAATTCGACTGTAGAGTTGATAACGTATTTGGTGGGTATATATGGAATGATAAACTTGTTGACTTTTATTACAGTCCAGTATGAGGCCTTTGGAACCTGGGAAATGATGGTTCAAAGTGGATTTCCGGATTTTGTAAGTGTTCACCGTATCGTAGATGTATCCCGGGGGGTGAACTCGCCGGTGACTGGTTGTAGTACTTGTGTGGGTCGCCCTTTGTTGACTGCTCCTATCAATATGATAATTTTTGTGCCTACGGTAACATAATCGGAAAGATAGGTAAAAACGTTAGCATGTTCCAAGTCTCGTGTGCAACGAGCTTAAGGCAAGTTTCTTTGGCCGTTGCACAGGAACGTATTCTGATTTTGGGACGATGTATTTCCTAGAGCACGTTACGACTAAGCGTTTGTTTGTAGTCATAAATACATGATTACACATATGCAATCAACAACACGCACATGAGTTTGGACTAACTAAATTGCTGAACTGGCTAGTAACGAATTAAATATTATGGGAGATGGCGGAGATGTCCACCCGTAGACTACTGCATTGCAGTTTTTGCCACAAAGACGACTGCTCGCGGTTTTTAACCAATATATTATTGTTCACGATGTTTAACCCATAGACTACTACTCACGGGTTTTAACCTTTTCTTGCTGACCCCTTTACAGCACGGCTGAAGAATGGTCACATAAGAATAATATTAGAGAAGTAAATAACCATCTATATTCACTGGCCTGGTAAAGGGTTAATACTTACATTTAACGGCTCTAGACGTTCTGCTGCTCCTGCGTAAGTTGTTATTAATTCAGGCACAAAGGGTTACAATGGGCTTAGTCAACCCCTTGGGGTTCAGTGAGCCAATGTCACGGCCTCATCGGAATCCACGATTGACACACTGGTGGTGTGGGCTCGTGTTGATTTAAACCCTTAACGCCTACAATAGACAACAAATTTCATCGCAGAGCACTACTTGTAACGCCCAAAAATGTGCGAAGTCCGTTCTTACGGTATGTGTTTACCGGGCAGATGGCCAAGTCCGTACTTATGTGTTTACCGGGCAGATGACCAAGTCCGTACTTATGTGTTTACCGGGCAGATGACCAAGTCCGTACTTAGGTATGTGTTTACCGGGCAGATGACCAAGTCCGTACAAATGGGTTTACCGGGCAGATGACCAAGTCCGTACTTATGGGTTTACCTGGCAAATGACCAAGTCCGTACTTATGTGTTTACCGGGCAGATGACCAAGTCAGTACTACGGTTTTGCTTTCAGATCCTCTGAATGGCACCGCCTTCTTATGGACCTGGACCCCTAGGGGGGCACTGATCCATCGGGTATGTTTCCATTCTTTCTTCGGAGGGTGGCTGGTGTACTCGCAGCCCCGCTTGCTTCCGTATTCTGTCGAATGTTGCGGCTGGGCTCTTTTCCGGCGTGCTGGCGTATCGCCCATGTGACGCCTGTTCCGAAGGGCTCGGTTTCATCCCGTACCTCTGATTATCGACCCATCTCGATCACACCGGTTTTGTCGAAAGTTTATGAGAGGTTGATTGCGTCGAGATTGGGTTGTTTTCTTGAAAAGCAGGGTGTCCTTCCCCAAACACAGTATGGTTTTCGTAAGGGCTTGGGAACTTGTGATGCTCTGCTTCACATTTCTCATGTGTTGCAGCTGGCTCTGGAAGGAATGAGGCAAGGTTGGCACAGCTTGACTTCAGTGCTGCTTTTGATCGCGATCGCGTGAATCAGCTTGGGCTGCTCCATAGGCTGAGATTAATGGGTATTGGTGGTTCAGTTCTCGCGGTAATTAGTCAATTTTTATCTGACAGACGTCAATGTGTAGTTGTTGATGGGAAGAGCAGTGAGTTTTTGGATTTGGTTTCTGGTATCCTACAGTGTAGTGTTTTGGGCCCTTTGTTGTTCATTGTATATACGGTGGATCTGTTTCATCTTGTTAATAATTTACTTGTTGGTTACGCTGATGATGTTACTTTGCTGGCTGTTTGCAATAAGCCTAGCGATAGATTAGAGGTTCCAGAATCCATTCAGCATGATTTGGAATGATTGATTCCTGGTGTTCTAGGTGGGGGATGAGGCTAAATGCGGGCAAGACTAAGACCATGTTCGTGTACACGTCGCGTACTGTTTCACCTCCTTTTCCTCCACTCATACTGGATGATGTACCACTTCCTGTGGTTGATAACTTGGTAATCTTGAATGTCAATTTTGGTCCAAAGTTGACGTTTGAGTCCCACAGTCGTTCGGTTTCCTCACGTGCATCGCAGAAAATTGGTCTTATGAGGCGTGCTTGGAGGGTTTTTGGCTTGGTAGAATTGACACCTCGCTGCTTTAATTGCTTTGTCCTTCCTGTTCTGGAGTACTGCTCTGTAGTCTGGGGTTCTGCTGCCGATTGCCATCTGCGTTTGCTTGACAAAATGGTTCGTCGATGTGCGTTCATGCTGGATGGTGTTCTGCCTTGTGATCTGGCACATCGTCGCAGAGTCGGTGGGGTCTGTCTTTTGTATGTAAATCTATAACTGCCCCAGTCATCCACTGTCTGAGTTTCTTCCGGATCCATTTGTTCGGATGAGGTATACTCGGCGTACTGGTGCTCTTCATGAGTTTGCCTTGGAACCGTTACGATGCCGTAGGGGAAAGTATGCCCGTTCTTTTTTTCCATCGTGTGTGAATGTTTGGAATGGTCTTGATGGCTCTGTCTTTGCTGGTGCGGGTATTGGCAGCTTTAAACGATCTATACACAGAGCTATTCTGTGATCTTGGATCTTTATTTTTTATTCCCTTTTTCTTTCTTTCTTCATTCTTTTGTTTTCTTCACCCGCTGGGCTGGTTGCGTGGGGGTTTGTTAACCTCATAGAGTTTCTCCGTTCCCACGTCGCCAGTCTGGTGTGATTTAATAATAATAATGGGTTTACCAGGCAGATGACCAAGTCCGTACTAATGGGTTTACCGGGCTGATGACCAAGTCCGTACTTATGTGTTTACCGGGCAGATGACCAAGTCCGTACTTATGTGTTTACCAGGCAGATGACCAAGTCCGTACTTATGTGTTTACCGGGCAGATGACCAAGTCAGTACTAATGGGTTTACCGGGCAGATGACCAAGTCCGTACTTATGTGTTTACCAGGCAGATGACCAAGTCCGTACTTATGTGTTTACCGGGCAGATGACCAAGTCCGTACTTATGTGTTTACCGGGCAGATGACCAAGTCCGTACCTATGTGTTTACCGGGCAGATGACCAAGTCCGTGCTAACGGGTTTACCGGGCAGATGACCAAGTCCGTACCTATGTGTTTACCGGGTAGATGACTAAGTCAGTACTAGTGGGTTTACCGGGCTGATAACCAAGTCAGTACTAATGGGTTTAATGGGCAGATGACCAAATCCATACTAATGGGTTTACCGGGCTGATAACCAACTCCGTACTAATGGGTTTACCGGGCAGATGACCAAGTCCGTACTGATAGGTTTACCGGGTAGATGTCCAAAGTATGGCTATTTCCATAAACAGATGGTATTAACCTGTTCGATAAAAGTTCAACGTTTGTTTCTTTACCAGCATCATTTTCTTAACTTCTGTTATGTTTTATAATGCGCTACTATGGTTGAACCACTGTGTACATGCATATTGTTACGCCTTGGAATCTAAAGTGATCACATATATGTATGTATCTCGTTTAATTCTATTTTAGTTATTCATCTTTATTATGAAAGCCATGGCTGTCTGGATAATATACAGATAATTCGATACAGGCCTTCATGTTTGAAATGGTTTTATTATTTAGATTTACAATTTTTGCTGCTAGGTGTTCGCTATGAGTACTCTTGAGTCGACAATGCATATATTGAGTAATTGGAAGTAAAAGTTTTGAGCCTAAACGGTAAAACTACAGAAAATAAATGGGCCTGTGTAGAGGACCACTTGTATAGCTAAACATGCATGAATTAAGACCATCCTGAAGTGTTTAGACTTTGCACTTAAATGATCAACATACACGTCGATGCTGGGGTTTGACATATAAGTCATCCTCTACAGCAGTTCCGGCGTTTATTGCAGGAAATTTATTATTAGGCCCGAACTTGTGCATTTTTTCTGTGTGTATTGCATATTCACAGCATCACTTGTATTTTTTGGCAATATGGGTACGATCCTATAGATTTGTTTCTATTGTGCTTACTCTTCGCTTTTCGTAGTAAAGTACAGCGGTAGTACAGTACAGCGGTAGTACAGTACAGCGGTAGTACAGTACAGCGGTAGTACAGTACAGCGGTAGTACAGTACAGCGGTAGTACAGTACAGCGGTAGTACANGGTCATTCATTCTCTTCCTATTTTTTCTTTTTTCACCTTTCTTCCATTTTCCTCTCTACCTACTAACATCTCTCCCACTATCATCTAATTTTCTCCTCTCTTCACTCCACTCACCGGTTTCGTTGATGGTCGCTTTCTTGGCTCTGATGGATAATGCTTCTAACAGTTGAAGGCGTTGATAACAGGAGCTGTAGTAGAGTATTGTGGTGCCAGATACTAACATAGCTCATGCAAAGGTAGTTCTCTGCTGCTGTATAGGGTGTGTGTCTTCGGTCCTCCATTGCTGAGATGATTATTGCCAAACTACAAGAAAGTATACTAGTTGTCATCCCAATGTATGAGCTTCTCTAGAGTTCACAATTTCTAATTTGGCTAGTAAACTCACACGACATTATAGTTTCTTAGAAAGGTGTCATGATTTGGCTGTTTTTCTTGACAAGTTAGCTGACTGTTGGACTCTTGTAGTAATTAATAGGCTTAACTTGTCATCCCTGTTAGTACATGTGGCATTATTTTCATACTCTGCTTCAATATACGTTCGTCTCTTATACGCTGGTGACATTTAGCTTTAATAGAAGCCGTGAGGGTGGTTGTTGTACGTAGCGGAGTGTCCCGTTGGTTGATTGCATTAACATAACGTTGGAAAATGCTGTCAAAGGCGGAGTTGGAGTAGCTGTTACTGATGATGGTTTGCCTCAGTGATTTTGCTGTTTGGTCGAAAAGAGTCAAGGAGAAGGATGGCTTGTAGCATCGGTGAATGAGTGTTCGTATTATGCCGTCCTGATAGCGTTGTGAGCATTCGCTGCCAGCATTCAGATAAAATCCAGCTAGCGTTTGTTGGTTTCCTGTAAAGTGAGGTGGTGAAACTATTTTGATTGTTATCCACTATGACGTCCAAAAAGTTGATCTTGTTGCTGATGTTCAATTTTGGCTGAAGGTTGGAACTGATGTCCGCTAGAAGGCATTTTTCAAGGAAAAGAGTTGCTAAATAGTGCCCACAATAAGGAAACAATCGTCTACGTATGGCAGTACTATACTTTTAGCTGTAGACTTGCGCTGCTAGCTATTACTTGGTTTTCAATGTGACACATATGAAAGTTCACGAAAGTTACGCCCATGATGGAACTGATTGTGACTCCATCTTTTTGTAAATAGAGAGTTCCGTCGAGATGGGTGAAGGGTGATTTAGTGATACAGGCGTGGAGTAACTTTTCTAAAGGGCGTCGGCCGCATGTGTGTAGAAGGTGCAAGTTCTTCATGCGAGTATGCGGCGTTACATGTGATGGTTATGGTATCTTGAACTAGGATAGTGAAGAGAGATTCTACGTCCAATGAGGCCATAATGCCTTCGTGCTGAGTAGTACGGAGGATTTGTTGAAATTCGTCTGTAGAGTTGATAACATATTTGGTCTGTAAATATGGAGTGATAAACTTGTTGAGTTTTATTACAGTCCAGTATGTGGCCTTTGGAACCTGGGAAATGATGGGTTAAAGTGGATTTCCGGGTTTTGTAAGTGTTCACCGTATCGTAGATGCATCCCGGGGGGTGAACTCGCCGGTGACTGGTTGTAGTACTTGTGTGGGTCGCCCTTTGTTGACTGCTCATTTCAATATGTTCATTTCCGTGCCCACGGTAACATAATCAGAAGAATGGGGAAAAACGTTTGCATGTTCCAAGTCTCGTGTGCAACGAGCTTAAGGCAAGTATTTTTGGCTGTTACACGGGAACGCATTCTGATTTTGAGTCAATGCATTTCTCAGAGTACGTTACGACTAAGCGTTTGTTTGTGGTCATAAATACATGACTATACATTTGCTATCAACAACACGCACATGAGTTTGGACTAACTAAATTGCTGAACTGGCTAGCAGCGAACTGAATATTTTGGGATATAGCGGATATGTCCAGCCATAGACTACTGCCCACGATTTTTAATCCATAGACTACTGCCTGTGGTTCTTAGCACAAAGACAACTGCATGCGGTTTTTAGCCAATATACTATTGTTCACGATTTTTAACCAATAGACTACTACTCACGGGCTTTCACCTTTCCTTGCTGAACCCTTTACCGCACGGCTGAAGAATGGCCACATAAGAATAATATTAGAGAAGTAACCATCTATGATCATTGGCTAGGTAAAAGGTTAATACTTACATTTATCAGCTCTAAACTTTCTGCTGCTCCTGCCGAAGTTGGTTATTAATTCAGGCACTAAGGGTTACAATGGGCTTATTCACCCCTTGGGTTCAGTGAACCAATGTCACGGCCTCATCCGAATCCACGATTGCCACACTGGTGGTAGTTCAGTTCAGAACAGCGGTAGTACAGTACAGAGGTAGTACAGTACAGAGGTAGTACAGTACAGCGGTAGTACAGTACAGAGGTAGTACAGTACAGCGGTAGTACAGTACAGAGGTAGTACAGTACAGCGGCGGTACAGTACAGCGGTAGTACAGTACAGCGGTAGTACAGTACAGCGGTAGTACAGTGCAGCGGTAGTACAGTACAGAGGTAGTACAGTACAGCGGTAGTACAGTACAGCGGCGGTACAGTACAGCGGTAGTACAGTACAGCGGTAGTACAGTACAGCGGTAGTACAGTACAGCGGTAGTACAGTACAGCGGTAGTACAGTACAGCACAGCAGTAGTACATTACAGCGGTAGTACAGTACAGAG
>LQNS02278160.1:23190593-23200757 GCA_001587735.2 Parhyale hawaiensis
GCAGCTGGCAGACAGGAGCAGTAGGCAGGCAGCAGAAACAGCAGGCAGCAGAATCAGGCAGCAGCAGCAGGCAGGCAGCAGCAGGAGGCAGACAGCAGCAGCAGGCAGCAACTCCAGCTTGAGCACCGCACCTTTAACGTTCAGTAAAGGCTAGCGGCAGGTCCCGCGCGTCAGCGGAATATTTCCCCCTTAGTCGCACTTTTGGCTCTACCGTCAGACGCACCGACTAGACATACTCTAACATTCTCCGCCTATTTTCGTACTGACATAATATAAAATTTTACCAAAGTCTGATATTTTGGTCTCGAACCTTTAATGTTGAAGAACTTTGCTCCAGCGTTATCCATAGACAACCAAGGAGCCAAAACGCTTCCAGGTAGAATGCTCCACCGTTCCAAGAGGCATTAAATTGCATTGATATGAAACCTACGGCTGCGCTTATAAATTTATAAATTTATATGAATCTGATGAGGCTAAATATAACAACGTATTTGGGCCACGTCACGGATACGCCTACTCTCCAACACTCGTCGGAATCAGACATTGTGGGCGTAATGAAGTCAGTTTCTAAACTCCTACTTTTTCTCAGCGAATGTTATGCATGTTATTTTTCTTTACTGTTCGTGATAAACGTTAGTACTGGAATTGAGGTAGGTTGAATCTCGGGAAAGCTGTGTCTCTAGTCACACGTTTAATGGCGGAAATTAAAGCATGAAGGAGTAATTCCAACCAGCTACAAGCACGCAGTTATTACACATACTCCCAAAGCTAGAAAAGCGTGGATCCACTTGACTATAGACCTATCTCCCTAATTAGTCACATAGTGAAGACGTTTGAAAGGGTGTCTAGGAAACACTTAGAACCTAATTACGTCACTTGGAGACCAATAACTTACATCAAATCAACATGGCTCGCGCTATAGACGATCCACCACCTCTCAGCTGCCTGAGCATTATGACCGTATGCTAGACCTACTGTGCCAAGGCAAAAATGTGGACGTAATATACCTAGATTTTGCTAAAACGTTTGACAAAGTTTATCATGGAATGCTATTGCTCAAACTCTACAATAAATATGGTATACATGAGCAAATTTTTCGGTTGATCGAAGAATTCCTGACAAACCGATCCCAAAGTGTAATGATCACCCGGGAACGAAGTGAAAGAGGTTATAATGTTTTCGTTGAAGATTTAAATATATATATATATTTTCTTGGAATGGCATAAATGTAGATATCGATTAGAAGCAGTTGAAGAAATTTAGATACCCACGACGCGCGTTTCGCTGTTCTTCAGCTCATCAAGTGGGAGGGCAAAGTTGTTAAACTTAGTTCTTGGAAGCTTGCAAAATTTAGAGGGTATCTAAATTTCTTCAACTGCTTCTAATCGATACATATATATATATATATTTGTATATGTATTTGTTTCTCCACCCGAAAAGTGATTGAATGAGTTGAACACTGTTCATGATTTTTTGTAGGGAGTTTGGTGGGTTGACCTAGATGGGACCCATGTCAAAAAACTAGGCCTAGCTGGCCATCAAAAGTGATGGCGTTGTATTTGCTTCCAACGCGGCGAATTTGCCTCCACCGCGAAATTTAAACACTTATTGGACGCATGCTTACTGAAAGTGCCTGATAAACCTGCTGCAAGCGGCTACATGAACTGTGGGGATAACTCGCTGTTAGCTACCCCGCTGGTCACGGACTGCAGCATCACCTCTGCACAAAATGGGAGGCGTGCGTGACGTCGCCTGGACCTCGTCCGAAGGATCATGAAAGGTATCAAAGGTAAGGTACCGCGGCAGATCGTTTTACTCGACGACGCGTTTTATTTTTCCTATGCTATTATTAAGAGAGC
Source organism: Parhyale hawaiensis (assembly GCA_001587735.2). NCBI lineage: Eukaryota > Metazoa > Arthropoda > Malacostraca > Amphipoda > Hyalidae > Parhyale > Parhyale hawaiensis. The sequence continues at coordinate 23,192,453 of LQNS02278160.1, forward strand.
TAATAGTACATGGGTGCTGTGCCCATATAACCTTGTTGGATACAGCATCCATATGAGAAACTAAGATTCGCTGGCTATCAAAAATGACTTCGTTGAATTTGCCCCCTCTGCGGGTGATGGTATACGCCACGAGGCGTTCTAGTTATAAATAATAAAGTGTCCAAACGATAGCCAGTACTCAATGGAATCTTACAAGGTACTGTGCTTGGTCCATTACTCTTCTTCATCATAATAAATTATATGGGGCACCACTGCAAGTTTGCCGTTCCCTTCTTGTTCGCGGATGACACACGAATGTTAACTGCGGTACAGTCAGTGGCAGAGGTACGGAATGTGCAATTAGATTTAACCAACATCTTTCACTGGATATAGAATAACAACATGACCTTCAATGAATCAATATTCTAGCTGTTACGATACGGTAAAAAACCTTTTCTTTACTGAATCGACGTTTTACACGAGGCGAGATGGGAACAAAATCAAAAGAGAACAAATTTTAAGCGACGTTGGGGTGAATATTCCGCATAATGTCACTTTTGAAGATCACGTAGTTCAAGTTGTTACCATAGACAAGAAGTAGAGCGGATGGGTGCTTTGAACTTTGAATTCATGAGAGGCAGACACAATACTCATCTTATGGAAACAACTAGTAGTGTCGAAGATAAAATTTTGTTCACCTGTTTGAATACCGGGCAAACGGAAAGATTTAGAGCGCTTTGAGGCTACTCAGAGATCGCTCATTGCTAAAATTGAAGGCATGTTAGAATTAAACTTTTGCGAAAAACTTGCCCATCTTAAAATGCTTTCACTTCAACGAAGATTAGAGTGCTATAGCATCAGATACATTTGGAAAACTCTACAAGGAATTCCTGGTAATGCAAATGGGTGGATTCTTGCCATATACTCAGACTGTTTTTCGTTGTTGGGTTGCCTCCAAGAGGATGAAGCTTCACCACCCCCACCCTCTTTGACTGCATAGAGACAATACGTTGAGGGGTTTCGATCCTGCAGGGAAGTGCTGCAAGCCTCAGACCGTATTGGTCACATATGTGAAGTGTGAATTCCGATCAAAAACGGCGATGATGCAATAGCCACGAAGTATTCTAACAGTTTCACTGTCCGGGATGCGAGGTTGTTCAACAAAATACCACGTCACATTCGAAATGCCACCGGTGCTGAGACTGAAAACTTCACACACTTTCCGGACGCAAACGTACTGAACGTGTCAGATAAACCAACTGTCAGAGGCTGCGTGTAATGTTGGGATAACTCGCTACTAGCCTTCCCGCTGGACACGCACTGCAGCATCACGTCCACACAAGATGGGCGACGTGCATAACATCACCTGGGCGAGGTCCGAAGAATCACCAAGGTATTATGTTTTTTCCCGTGCGTGCATTCTTGCGAAACCAAAGCACCAGTAGGGCCATGTTTCTGTAAACGCGTTCACATTTATTGTTGACAAAGACAAACTTTGTTCTAGGCCCCGCCTCATGTACGCCAAGTCTCTACACAACCGCGTCTTCGATCGTGTGTTCATATCTACAGTGGGCCTGCACAAATTTTCTTGTCCCAGTTTTAGTAAGACCATGTATCTTTCGAGGATGTTTCATTCATTGTTTCAACACTGAGCATTTGAGAGATTGTGGTGTATGAATGTTACGTCAACGGGAACAGTAACTACCGGTGAAAGATTATTAATTGTTTTCAGAGGACAAGATAGAGAGATAAAGCGATGAAATTCCTCGTTGATGATGTTTTCCTTACATCTTGCAGATCGAGCAAAAGAAAAATAACATATTTTATGCTGTAGGGGGCTGCAATGACCAGGATACTGTGGTGTTCTATACTAGGTAATAGCGCTTCTTCGATCAACAGCATTGGTTGGTAGGTAATGTGTTCATGCATCTCCAGATGTATTAATTAAAACACTTTTTCTATCCACCGGGCTTTAATGGAGAAGTAAACACTAGCACGTTGCCCAATACGCTTCAGTAACTATAAATATAGCATACTGCAAGGTGTCGTAGATGGGTACTATGCCATTGAGATAAGCTGAGCACATTAGCTTTAACTTGTACAGAACTTCAGCCAAAAGAGTTTTTTTTCTACTTTGGCTTGAGTCTTAGGCTTTAGCCCGAAAGTGGTTACTTTTGAAGCGGCTTAAACCTCAGCCCTGTTGCACTAGCTCCTGTTTTGCAGGACTGAGTGTGCGGCCGGTTCAAGGGTGATTGGTTCGGTAATAACACCAGTAGCTCTTTCCAAAGTAGTGAAACCAATGCTCACGACTGACAAACTAGACAAGTTAAAGTTAATAAAATAAGCTTATCTTAATGGAATTGTTCCAACCGATAACGCATTTATTTCTAATGACTTTGAGACCAAGATAAACACGTTGTATTTTTGAAAATATCTTGGTATGTATGCTGACGTCAGTATGTGCTGACACTAGTTGGCGAATAGTTCACTATAATTTAAACTGATCAGCGTGCAGACACTTATGAACATTTAAGGATACTCATCAGTAATCGCGAGACTCATTAGCAATACGGATACTGAGCTGGACTCAAGGATACTGATCAAAATATTCAAACCACTAACATCTACATTACCTACTCGTAAAAAATAATGTTCTATGTTGTCTTACAAACTAAAATATTCGAGCCACTAACGTCAGTATTAGCTATTCCTAAAAAAAATGATTACGTTCTATTTTGCCTGACAAATTGTAATAGTCGAACCCATTAACATTTTCGTACAGAACTAGTTTGGGTTGTTGTGACGCATTGTTGTCGGTGTCACACCATATACAATCTGTACTGGGTTGAGTGTCTGATGCACGCCTTGTACAGTTGGACTTAAGCGCGGTGTTCGTTCTGTATACTAGTGATATGCTCTCTTCGCTAGAGAACACAACGATTAAGTATGCCCACGATTCCCGTCTGATAGCAGTGATACCTGCCCCCAGAATGCGCAATGATGTCGCCCAGTCTCTGAATAGGGATATGTAGCGCATTAGTGCCGGGTGCTCGGCCTGGAGAATGAAGCTGAATGCCAGTAAGACCATTTCTATGTTTGTCAGTCGGTCTCGGACACTTTTGCCGCAGCATCCACATCTCAAGATAGATGACACCTTACTTCAAGAGTCTAGCTCTTTGGAGATTTTCGGTGTTGTCTTTGATGAAAAATTTACTTTTGAGCCGCGTATTAGGCGACTGGTGTCACGTGCTTCCAGTAAGACTGGATTCCTGCCTAAGGTGAAGTCTGTGTTTAGTGACAGTGAGGTTGTCCGCAGATGCATTTATGCTTTTTTGCAGCCTGTATTGGAGTATTGCTCACCGGTCTGGACTTCAGCTGCTGACAGTTACTTGCGTCTGCTGGGCCGACTTGTTAGTTTAGTCAGCAGGTTGTGCGCTGAAAATGATCTGGTGAATCTGTCCCACAGGAGAGAGGTGGCTGGAATGTGTAAGTTTTAAAAGGTGTTCAACAATGAGAGACATTGGTTGTATTCTTCTGTCTGTGCCCTCAAGGTCTTTGGTACGATTACACGTGCTGCGGTTGACGCGCACTCTTTCACTTTGAAGAGTGTTAAATGCCGAACAGGTCCGTTCAGTCTGTGTTTCGTGCCCTGGTCTGTTGGGGTTTGGAATTCATTACCAGCATCGGCTTTCGGTCGTGTTGGCCTGCAGGCGTTCAAATCAGCAGTCAATGGCTTTTTGCTGGACTTTGTTTAGCAGCATTTCGGGTTCCCAGTGTTGCAAAATCCATCCTTTTGGTTGTTCTACCAGTTCGTGGTGGCGCGTGCGGAAAGTTTTAATAATAATAATGCATTACCTATTCGTAAAATACGATAACGTTCTACATATATTGTCCAATAAACCTAAATATTGGAATCACAAACGTCTGTATTACATATTCGCACAAAATGATATGACGTCGCTAAGACTGATGTAATCGAATCAAAACAAAATCAGATAACTTTTCTATTAAGTCATTTTCATTTAAATGACAGCGTGACTACAAAGGCCTTTTGAAGAAAATGAGGTATATTCATTATATCATCAAATGCCTTACGTGTTTATTCTTGGTCATGTTCATTTAAGCTGCGGAGTGCACAAGATTTTTCTTGGGAGAAAATGAAGTGAATGTTTTATAAACGTGTTATCATTAAATGGCTCAGTACTTTTACGTCATTTTCATGTAAGGTGGAGAATGGACATGACGTCTCTTGAATTAAAATGAGGCATGTGTTTATTTTATTTTTTCTCAACGAATGATGTAGCTAAAAATTCTATGCACCATTTTCATTCCAGACATGACATTATGGTTGTAACAGTCTCGGAGGAGCTACAGGGGGAGACGACTTAAGTCCTCGGCAGTGGGACCAAAAATGGGTTCTCGGTGGTTTTTTCATGACGGCTTTCTGCCCCGGCATCTTGATCAGCTACGTGGCGGCGGCGTGTAACCAGGGCCACATCAGCAGCTGTTTGGACAAGCACGAGCGGGTTGGTGGTACCTGCGTACAAACAAATGGCGTTCAGGAAGCAAAACGAGAGAAATATTCATGAAGCGTCGTAATTTGGATGCAGAGTGCTATTGACTTCTAGTGCAACGAAAAACTGAATTTTCTTTAGAGTAGACAGTATTTGCAGCTAATGCAAATGGAGAAGAGCGCGAGTCTACTGTTTTACGGCTAAAAGAAATATCAACATGCATCTACGCCATCCATTCCAGCCAGCAAGCCAGCGTACAAACCAGCCAGTGTGCCAGCTATCTCCTACCTTGAAAGTGGACCGCTGGTTAATGTAGCTTATTCCCAACATGTCGTCTCCCCCTATACTTCCTTCTGGACTTCCTCCGAGGGAGCAGACTAGATTTTGGGTATTTATCGGTCTGTATTCTTGATACTCTCCCTATATTCTCTTTACTTTAGTGATCATTGAAATATCAACTAAATCACTCTGAGAGTGTATACTTCCGCCAAGCAAGGCAGCGGTAACGAAAAATTCAAATCGGCTCTGAAACCATGATTTTCTTCATATCAACACCAAAATCATGATAATGTTAACAGTGTCCGTAATTTTCTTGGAGATCCGTTCGTAACTTTTTGAGTGATGCAGCTAATAAACATTTCAACAAACACAAGTCAAAAACACTCAAACAGAAAAACCGATCATCACCAAAATTTAATCAATTATGTCTTCTAACATGACTAACAATTCCTGAAATTTCATAAAGATCCATCCATAAATGTTGAGTTATTGCGCTAACAAACATTTTAACAAACATTAGTCGAACACACAAACCGACCAACCTATCATCACCAAAATTCAATCATTTATGCCTTTTAATATCACTATTACTAACAATTCCGTGAAAATTTCATCAAGATCTATCCATATTTTTGTAGTTATTGCGCTAACAAACATTAGTCAAACATGCAAACGGACGTACTGATCACCAAAATTCCATCAATTATGTCTTTTAACAACTCCTGAATATTTCATGAAGATCTATCCATAATTTTTTAGTTATTACGCTAACAAACATAAAATCGAACACAGAGACGAAGAAATGAACGAACCAACAGATCATATAAAAAATTTGATCATTTACTTTCTGTAATAAACACAACAACTCGTGTAAATTTGATGAAAATCCGTCCTTTATTTGTTAAGTTAGGGTAGACAGACAGAGAGACAAACCAACAAACGGATGGACAGGTCTTCACTAAAAGTTAATCATCTGTTCTTCCTTACATACCTAACAATGCCAATAAATTTCGTCGAAATCGGTCCATCACTTTTTGAGTTATCTTGATGACGGACAGAGAGACAAAGCCGACAAAAACATAATCTCTTTGTCGGAGGTAATTATTCGATTACTTTAATTTCATGACTACCTCCGCCAAGAAGGTTACATTTTTGTCTGGTTTTTCTGTCTGTCTCTTCGTTTGTCACTGAGATAACTCAAAAAGTTATGGACCTATTTTACGAAATTTATAGAGGCAAGCAGAATTCTAACATAGATTGTTAGGCATGTTAAAAAGAATAGAAGATTAACTTTTCACGAAGTCCGTTATATTGTTTGCTTGTTTTCCTCTCCTTTCTTAGTACCATAATTCAAAAAATTATGGGCAGATATTTATGAAATTTACATGAATTGTTAGGTATATTACGATGAGTAAATCATAAAAATTTTGTGGTGATCTATTGTTTGTCTCTATGTTTGATTTTATGTTTATTATCAATCTAACTTAAAAAGTTTTGAACGAATCTCTATGAAATTTGCATGAATTGTTTAAAATATTAAAAGACATAAATGATAAAATTTTGGTGATGATCAGTTAGTCTGTAAATGTGTTTGATTAATCTTTGTGTGCGTCTGAGCGTTTGTCAGCAGCATAATTCAAAATGTTATGAACGGATCTTTATGAAATTTGTAGGAATGGTTAGAAATATTGAAAGACAAAAAGGCCAAATATTGATGATGATCGTATTGTCCGTTTGTGTGTATGACTAATGTTTGGTAAAATGTTTATTAAAAACTTTGTAGAAGCTGTTATAATTGTCAAAAAGTACAAGTGACCATATTTCGGTACTGATAAAGAGAGAATCATAGCTTCAGAACCAAACTGAATTTTTCGTTAACGTTGCCTTGCTTGGTGAAGGTATGCACTTTCAGAGTGCTCTAACTGTTTCCTTTTTTCTAGATTTATTCCATTTATATTAGGCTAGAGTGGATGTATAACGCCACTTTAAGAAAGCTGGGAGGGATGCTGCAGATCGGAGGTGGACCGAATGCATGTTTTTTAACATTCGTGAATGCTAACGCAAATATTATGTTTTAATATTCGCGAATGCAAATAGCGATTGTTTGCTCAAAGTTTTATTCCTGAAGTAAAATGGCATTTTATTTGGATTCTAGAGTCTGGACTCTAAAGTGGACTATTCGAAAATCGAATTCGTTGTATGAGTTTAGCCATAGAAAATTGAATAGCAAATTAAAATCCATTAAATTTTCTTTATTTCCAGGATACGGTACAAGGACCCACTCTTACATGCATCCCACCAACCACCGCCCTTTGCAGAGGATTATTTACTAGTAGATTGACTAGATTCACTAGATTGCATGCAAGCCATTATTGCTGTTGCTAGTACATGTATAACCTCCAAATATTTAATAGTTAAATTATATTATTGGGCCCCGCAGGGGGCATAGGATGGGCCATAGGCCATATGGTTAGGTTAGTTTAGGTTCGCCAATCCTATGCTGTGGGGCCAGGCAACCACAGGGGGCCCGGGTAGGTTACCTTAGCCATTAGCTAGGCCTTCGGGACGTCTGTCTTTCGTGCCCACTTTGCTTCCTTCCCGATTTTAATCTCCTAATTGCTCATGCTTTATTCTGTTCTTTCTATTCATTCCCGACTTGCTCTTCCCATGCGCGTTGATCCTGTGTGGGAACACCTTCGTGCATGGGTTCCCCATTTCTATCGACATACTATATGTCCCTAGCTCCTTCCTCTGTGATATCGTTCTGCTCAGAAACGGAGGCTTAAACTTTCTGACTAGAACTGACTAACTCTACTATTGGCAGGTTGAACTTCAAAAATACCAATTTTTCTGCTATTACACCAGTCACGTTACTTCACTTTTCATCGTATACTAGGCCGACACCACTAAAAAGACGTTCACTCGCAACACTAGTTGGCGGACGAGCAAGATAAGACTTCGCTAACTGGGAAAGATTAGGATAAATATTCACGTGTATCTTCCACCACTTCAGAGAATCTTCATCGGTGGATATGCTTAGATATTCGCTAAATATTCGCATGTCTACATGCAAATGCGAGTATTGGAAAACATGCGGATATTTGTGAACGTGAATATTCGCTCCATCTCTACAGCAGATCTTATATGCAGGAGACCTGCATACGCTCACCTGCGGTCACTTACAGTTCCTACCGGCCCTGTCATCAAGCAAAATGAAGCAGTAGGTTTACGGCCTAATTTTCTTCTATGATTAGGCTGCAAATGGCCGCAGGTGCCCAATTCTAGTGACACAACTCCCACCAATCAAATGTTAATTATTATTAAATCACACCAGGCTGGCGACGTAGGAACGGAGAAACTCCATGAGGTTAACAAACCCCCACGCAACCAGCCCAGCGGGTGGAAATAACAAAAAAATGAAAAAAGAAGATCCGAGATCACAGAATAGCTCTGTGTACAGATCGTTTAAAGCTGCCAATACCAGCACCAGCAAAGACAGAGCCATCAAGACCATTCCAAACATCCACATACGA
>LQNS02278160.1:23221492-23246119 GCA_001587735.2 Parhyale hawaiensis
TTACTGCTAACCAAGCTCTATCTCAGCTGCCGCTCAGTTCTGAGCATAAGTAACATATTTGGTAAACGCGCCGCTTCTAAATTGTTTTCTGGAATGCATCAGAAGGTAGTGACTGCAGAGGGACGAATACTTCATATGAAAACTGCTTGTTTTAATATCTGTGTATTTTTAATCGTCTCTTCCAATCATAATCTAAATTATTGAGCTTATCCCAAAGGCGTTCGATGTGCCAGATCCTGGTTGCTTGAGTTATTAATATCTGAGCCAAATTTTCATAGTGGAAGTTCTCAATCTTCTAATAGAACATATCACGCTCGGCACAGGGCTGAGCGTTTGGACTTCTCAAGGGTAAACTGTTGGTTGTGAACGCTTGAACACGTACCAGAGTGATTAATCCCCTTTCTAATAATTAAAGTTCCAGCAAGTTCAAGCTAATCGGGCTCTATTTTTTATCTCGACTAACTTCTGCGGATTCAGTACACCGTTCGTCAGATCATATTACACTATTGTGAATAGAGGGAGAAACTTATCGCTTATAGCGCCTTATTTAACCGTGCACGTGGTTTCCACAACATCTATTTCTTCTCACATGTAGTACTAAGCACTTTGATGCGTTGCTGTGTGCACTGCCTTCTAAGTTCTGATTTAAAGACATTAAACTTTACGAGTGCAATTTTTACTTAGCCAAATAACTTGATGGGCAACAACTTCATTATTTGGCCAGTTTTTTAAAGACTCTCAAGTCAGCGTTTGTTTTTGAAAGGGATGTTAATGTGTGCTACAGAGACGTGTGGGGATCTGTGTCACCAACTGATAGCTAAGGTGAGGCTGCGTTGGATTGTTGCACTCTATCTGGTTATGTGCTGGTAGTCCGTGGGTCCACGAACATTGCCGGCAATTGTCTCGACCTTGTTATGACTGATGTCCCTAAATTGGTGACTGTGTCAGTTGGCTCTCCTATTGGCTCTTCAATCCACTCACATCTTGTTGTGTCCTTGGACTTGAACCAGCTTGTACCGGTCGCAGACAACAGAAGAGTGGTGTTCGTAAAGAGCAGAACTAACTGGGATGCTATTACTGGGGTAGTAAGGGTGTTACCTTGGCTCCAGTTCAATTGCAGGGAGGATCCTGTCTCTGAACTTAACGACTTGACTGTATGTTTTGAGGAAGTTTGTCGCCAAGAGGACTATTCCCGGGAGGTCTCGGGACAAACCGTGGTTTGACGATTTTTCGAAGCTAAAAAAGCGGCTTATCTGGCTTGGCGGCAGGCTTATGTAGATTTTAGGGCCGAGGTGAAGCGTGTGGATGAGAGGGCACAGCATCGTCAGAGACAGCGTTTAGGGAATCTCTGCTGAGCACTGACCATCCGTATCGTTGGTGGAGTGAGCTGAAGGATTCAGTTTTCGGTGCTGAACCTTAGTTGTTCCCCCTTTTTGGTCTTATTGCTGATCCCTTGGCTAAGGCGGAGTTCCTGTCGGCTTACTTGGACGGAAAGCAAAGATGTATTGTTGCCTCATGGATGTCTCTCTGAATCTTGTTTAATCTTTTTGGCGTTTAGATCTAGTACTATCAAGGTGCTGCTTGAGGACCGTGATCCTTATGGAGGTGTGGACCCGGTAGGCGTGTTTCTTCTGCTTTATAAACAGCTTGCTGGTTTTCTAGCTGCTGGCTTGGAGTGATCCTGCGGCGCCTGATACGGTTAGGAATTTTTTTTGTGTTGTTAGCGTACTGGAAATATTACTGCCACACCCAAACATCCGGTGTCGCCCAATGTCGCCAACTACCAACCTATTACGCTGACACCCATTTTTTCGAAGGGGTTCGAGAAACTGGTGGCTTGTGAGCTTGGTCGTTTTACTGAGGCTACGGGTTTGCTGCCTGCTGCCCAGTTTGCGTACAGAACTAGCTTCGGTTGTCGTGACGCATTGTTGTCGGTGTCACACTATTTATAGTCTGCGCTGGATTGTTGGTCTGATGTACAGTTGTACTTGTACAGTTGGACTCTAGCACGGCGTATGGCAGGGTCATCCACAATAGTCTATTGTAGAAGCTGGAGTAGTTTGCAGTAGTGGTATGGTTCTGTCAATCATTCGTGATTTTATTTTTGAGCGAACGCGGAGGGTGTCTGTTGACAGTTTTTGAGTGCCCCAGTCGCGGTGGAGTGCGGCGTGTTTCAGGGTAGCGTGCTTGGCCCGCTACTGTTCGTTCTGCATACTATACGCTGTCCGTTTTATCAAAACAAGTTCGGCGGGGTCATATGCTTCCACAGCGTTACCAATTCAATGGGCACTTCAGAAATTTCTCTATAAGCTAAGATATGGGCTGAGTAAAATTTCAGAAAGGCCCATGAACTTAGCAACGCTGTAGAGGAACTTGACCACGCCCAGCTACCTTGATAAAATGGATAGAGTATAGTGATATACTCTCTTCGCTAGAGAACACGATAATCAACTATGCTGACGATTCCCCTTTGATGGCGGTAATACCTACCCCTAACATGCGTAATGTTGTCACCCAGTCTCTCTGCATAGGGACCTTTCGCGCATTAGTACATGGTGCTCGGCCTGGAGTATGATGTTGAACGCCAGTAAGGCAAAGTCTATGACTGTCAGTCGGTCTCAGACACTTTTACCGCAGCACCGATATCTGAACATAGATGACACATTGCTTCAGGAGTCTAGTTCCTTGGAGATTCTCGGTGTTGTCTTTGATGAGAAGCATACTTATGAGCCGTATATTAGGCGGCTGATGTGATGTGCTTCCAGTAAGATTGGCTCTTGTGTAAGGTAAATTCTGGGCTTGGTGACAAAGAGGTAGTCCGCAGATGCTTTTTTCTTTCTTACTGCCTGTGTTGGAGTATTGTTCATCGGCCTGGGCTTCAGCTGCTGACAGTCACACTCGCGTCTGCTGGACCGACTTGTTAGTTCAGCCAGCAGGCTGTGCGCTCAAAGTGATCTGGTGAATCTGTCCCATAGTAGAGGGGTGGCCGGACCCTGTATGTTTTATAAGGTCTACAACAATAAGAGACATGGTTGTATTCGTGCAAGCATGCAAGGATGAAGATTCACGAAGCTAAAACGTTAATTATGTCGGTGTTCCCTACACAAAAGGGACATTCAAACGAATTGATAGGATACTAAAGCCTTATAATACCTCACTGGCAAAAAACAAGAAACTACCATGCGTAAGAAATTATGTCAACCTAAAGATAAAAAGAAGTCATCTGATTTAAGTGGAGTAGTTTACAAACTAAATTGTTAAAATTTTGATGAAATTTATGTTGGAGAGGCTGGCTGAAACATCAGCACAAGAAGAACAGAACATCAAACAAGCGTTTAAAAATAATAACTCAGCTCTTGGTATATCAACAAGTACGATATACAGGGCATGCAATCAATAAGTCAGAATTCTAATTTCTACAGCAAATGTGAACAGAAAAAACGAAGACGCTTTTTGGAATCATCTTTTTCACAGTTCACTCAAAAATGTTACATTAGATTCTAACAAATATAAGAAATTTATAGACCTGTAATTAACTCCTTGTTGTGAATTTTCGATCAGCCTCTCCAATTATGATGGGTAAATTAAATGTTGTACCTCCAGGGGGCATAGTATGGGCCATAGGTTTAAGTTAGTTTAGGTTCGCCCATTCTATGCTGTGGGGCCAGGCAACCCCAGGGGTCCCGGGTAGGTTACATCAGCCATTAGCTAGGCCTTCGGGACGTCTCTCTTTTGTGCCCACCTTCCTGCCTTCCCGATTTCATACTCCTTCTTGTTTATGCTTTATTCTGTTCTTCCTCTTCTTTCCCGGCTTGCTGCTCTCATGCGTGTTGATTCTGTGTGGGAACGCCTTCATGCATGGGTTCCCCGTTTCTATCGGAATACTACATTAATATAACTCATGTCCCTTGCTCTTTCCTCTGTGATATCGTTCTGCTCGGAAACAGAGGCTTAAACTTCCTAACTATAACTAACTATACTAAATGTTGTAACGTAGCATTGCTACCCTTTAGCTGCATCTCATATGCATCGGACCTGAGGTTTCGAATGACAATGACGTTCGCTATGAAGGTCGAAAGCTTGGTTATAATAAAATTAAAAATACAAAAGAAGTATTATTTAAGTGTCTTAATATATGGAAGCTGGAAGTCCTTTATTTCTGTCGATACTATATATATATATATATATATATACATTCCTGTAGTTGGGCCGTAAGGAGGACATTTATGTTACGTGCTTAGAAGGGGACTTCTTCACAATGACAAAAATGGGGTCATGTGCTCCTTATGTATTAGGGGTATCTATCGCTACATAAAGAGGAAATGAAAAAAAAAAAATCTACGGAGCGCTCCGCCGTCTTCTCGATAGTAAAACGCTTTTTAGAATCTGTCACCTACGAACACCGACCACGACCCTAGTACAGAAGCCCTCCCAATGAGCTCTTACCCCGAAAAACTTGTAGGTTAGGTAGGCAAGGACTGGTTCGTCTAATATACTGTTTTTTTTAGTATTTTTTAGTGTTTTAGAACGTATTTTAGTATATTAGACGAACCAGTCCTTGCCTACCTAACCTACAAGGTTCTCGTCGTAAGAGCTCATTGTTGGTTAGCTGTTCGTTAGTATACTTATAGTCATTATATGCTATTCCTACCGTCTGCCCTTATTCTCCCAACTACAGGTATACATATATCTATATATATATGCATCAAAACTCCAAAAATACGACTTTAACTAACTATTCGAACACGGTAATTGGCCCTGCGCATTTCTCGATTGTTACTTAAGCTGAGTATTAAAATATTTTAGACCCTGGAGATAATTAGATTATGACATCCAAGTACACAGCCTGTAGTACATATATGGTTTATAAACGAAAAAAAAAACATTTCTGGATTTTGCAACGAAGTGAATGTTTTGGATTTTCAAATGAGTTGAATATGAAATACGTTGAATACCTGAAAGCTGATAACTCAAACTAAGTGAAGCGGTTGTCTCTCTATATATAAAGCGTGGCTCAACTTGCACCCGGATGGGGCATGATATCGGCCATTGATGATTATCAAAATTTTTTCAAAGTTCCGTAATCGTTTCAGAAGAAAACCCAACATTACCCAAATTACAACCGTCAGTGATAGAAGCATCAACGATCTGTATTGCAATCGTTGATTGCATGGCTTGTTAGACTTCCATGAAACCTTACATAATGCACTTCTAAGCACAGCGGGTTTCCTAAATTGGTCACAATTGCTTTTGAAAATCTTAGCAAACTTTCGTTTTGGCTTTTGATGAAGAGGTCATTAGACCAAATCTTCGTCAAAACTTCCGTGTCTTTATAGGAAATTATTTGATAATGATCATGCTTACCTGGACTGCACTGACCTGTTCAATGTTATGTGCCCTATCTCTGGACTGTACTGACCTGTTCAATGTTATGTGCCCTATCTCTGGACTGTACTGACCTGTTCAATGTTATGTGCCCTATCTCTGGACTGTACTGACCTGTTCAATGTTATGAACGAAAGGAATATTTCATTCGCTGCTAATGCAGGTAACTCTCATTTTCTTTATTCTCTTATAACTGCGCGATAAGAATCCTTATGCACACAACTGATTTCAAGCTCAGTTTAACCACAATGTATTGATGTTTTACTCAACATTTAACAATTTCCTTACCTTGCTAACGTCGTCTAATTATTGTTTGATCTCTACATAAACATCTATAATGCGTGATAACATGAAAATCGCATCTCGTTCGTTCCAAGAATTTGTGAACCTGTTCATTGCATCACCGATAATTATACGTCTATAAAACTTTTTACTTCGACTGTTAGAAAACATCTTGCTCATTCCAAACGCGCTGTGTCTCTCTGTTCCATAATTTATCTATACTTGATACTTCACGCTCACTGACATGCATTGCAGAACGTGTTAAATTGTTTCCATTAACCTTTTCCCAAGCAACGTTTTTATATTTATTAAGCTCAAAAATTTGTAAGGGATAGTAGCATATGTAGTAATACGAAATCGATTTTATCGTGCCTCCATACCAACTTATCTATTCTACGTCGAAAACTTTTGAAGCCCTAGTTCAGAGGTCATTCATATCAACGCGTTCACGCATCCACTCGTCTCAATGTATTACAATGCCCTAGAAATATCAGAAAAGTGCATTGCTTTCTGAGTTTTATATCACTCCAAATTTGAAGAGATATCCGTACCTTGCCTCTCGGCACTTGACGAGGAACCTGATTTGACGTTAAACATTTTTATAGCGGCTTGTGGTGCACACAAAGTTGTGCTGTCAACGACGCTGCAAAGCATTCGGGTGAGTGAACGCGTTTATCTGAGTGACGTGCGCTCAGGGGTATATTCTAGCGGGCCCTTTCCCTGCCACAATACATATATTTGGGCCTCACACACCCAAGGGTCCCGAGTGCCTTTGCCGCAGATGTTGCAGCTTGCCGCAGTTCCTGCTGCCGCTGTTAGTTTTGTGAAGCTAGGTAGGCTCTCCATGCTTCCCCTTCTGTTTCGGGAGGTGGGCTGCCTATCGCGGTAGCCGACCTATTCCCGCTAGACTTCTACCTTCTTGTATTTCGTTTCCTTCCCTGTGCACGGTAGCTGAGCGAAAGCGTTCCACCGTCCCCGGGGGTTGGAGATGCTAAACGTGCGCCTTTCTCCTGTCAGTAGTGCACTGACCACTCTGAAACCTACCGGTAGAAAAGCCGAGACAAAAATCATTGATAATTTAAAACGCGCCCTAGTGGCGCACGAGCCTATGTTAAACCACAGGAATAGTTTGGCGCGATATAGATATTGTGTCCCAGATGCACTAGTAAAACTTCAGCTGCTACTACTTTTATGAATGACATGTGAACTCGACTAAGTTGACGAACCTACATGAAATCTCGGCATTCGTAATTCACAACGCTTTACACCCGATAGAAATTGCAGCAGTTGTTATTTCCAGCGCCTCTTTCTGACTGACTCTCGATGTCTCAAGAAAGCACCAACAGTCGCAGCAAGCTTTCAAAATTTTATTACTAGCATTTTTAAAAACTTTTTCATACAGAACCCTTATTGCTAGATGGTTGATGCATTCAGTATCGAGCCTATTTCTGTAGTGGTCACAGATTTCCCTCTCATACACGTGACCAGGCGGACATCAGCTCATTCTTATTTTCATATTTCTTTTTAACAAAAGCCAGCTACCGCACAACTGGCCATTGTCCGCTACATCCGCACTGAGGAGGACACAGAATTTTCTCATTTTGTTTTGCGAACAGCTTGTGCGGGAGAGGAGAAAATCATTCTTGCATGTATTTGTTTATAAATACTGCTTTGCGGCGCAAACAAATAATACTAAGTGCACATATGACTAACTGAAGGGAATATGCGATGCTGCTTGCAAACTGCATCTAAATTGGGAATTTTGAAGTAAACATGCGAAAAATTTAAAATTTCCGCCTAGCGGCACCAAAGCACGTGGCTCCTTGGGAATGCTTAGTCGCAAGCGTCGAAGGACATCAGCTCTTAGAATAAGAACTTAAAGTATCTTCAATAATGTTCCTGCCATGTGAAAAGAATCCTTACACGTGGCGCGCTGCACTCTATCTGACTGATGGCCCTACTGGCACATGAACAGGCCAAGTGAACATGCATCAGATATATTAATAAAAAAAAAAAATACAAGATGTGATCGCGATTCATGATTCCTAATGATGTGCTAACACAATGCCACTTCCGCCCTGTATATATTCTCAGACTAAAGCCTCAGACTCACAAGCGCCAGTAGAGAGGATGGTGTCTGTCGGCCAGATAGGCGAGTTCTTGTAGTGCTTGTCTTGCTGAGTCAGCATTACTGGCGTTCAGACGTTGCTGCGGCAGTATGAATCAGGGGATGCAGTTGTCGCACGGGCCTTCCGTCTCTGACACCGTAGCTCTAACAAATCTGAGATCGACTACACTCATGCGTTTCTTTGGGACTTGCGGGCATCTATCTGCCGCACAAACCAGTGGGAAGTTGGAGTGGGTGGTCAAGTTGCCATACCTTTAACTTTACTATTACTATTCTTTCCGTATTTCATAGTCAACATTTGGAATAGACTCCCCTCCGATGTTGTTAGTGCGGAGTCAGTCAACGCGTTTAAAAATCGTCTTGACATATATTGGGAGAGACATCCTCCGCAACTAAGAACTCCTCCTCCGAGAGTTGCAAACACTTAAGGGCCACAGCTTCCGAAGCAACCTTAATCCATCTCATTCTCTCTCCCGCTCCAACTACACAGTTTGATATCTCTAAGCTCCGCATGTCAGCGGCTCTTGAACGTGCTTGCGTGCATTCAAGATCGTTTCTTGGGCAGGNTATCCTACTAACATAATGGCAATAGCTCATAGAGTGCCGGGGCGTATGTTCCGGTGTCTCTTTGGGAATGGGCCTATTGGTTCGTCTACTGCCGCCTATCTAATCTAATCTAATCTATTATTAAATCTTCATGCTCAGGCCACCATGGACAGGTAGCACAAGCAAATGAAGCATTATGCAACACCAAGAAGCTCAAAATACTGCTAAAGAAAATTCAACGAAAAACAATTAACAGCTGACTTAAACTCCTGCATGCAAACACCCCCGAAAGCCGATGCCGGCAATGAATTCCAAACCGAAACAGACCAGGGCAAAAAGCACCGACTGAACTAACGAGTTCGGCATCTAACATTCTCAAAAGTGATAGAGTGCGCATCAACCGCAGCACGTGTAATCCTCCTAAAGACCTTGAGGGCAGGGACAAAAGAATGCAATGAAAGTCTCTCATTGTTGTACACTTTATATAACAGAGTCCGGCCACCCCTATCCTATGGGATAAATTCACCAGATCGCTTTTAGCGCAAAGTCTGCTGGCTGAACTAACAAGTCGGTTCCGCAGACCCAAGTGACTGTCAGCAGCTGAAGCCCAGACTGATGAGCAATACTCCAACACAAGCAGCAAACATAATCTGCCGGCTACCTCTTTATCACCAACACAGAATTTTCCTTACGCAGAAGCCCAATGTTATTGAAAGCACATGACACCAATCGCATAATATGCGGCTCAAAAGTAAGCTTTTCATCATAGACAACACCAAGACTCTCCAAGGACCTAGACTCCTGAGGCAAAGTGTCATTTACCTTCAGATGTGGATGCTGCAGTAAAAGTGTCCGAGACCGACTGACAATCATAGACTTGGTCTTACTGGCATTCAGCTTCATATTCCAGGCCAAGCACTATGCTCTAATGCCCGAAAGGTCCCTGTTCAGAGACTTGCCGACAACATTACGCATGCTGGGGTAGGTATCTTTACCATCAAAGTGAAATCGTCAGCATAGTTGATCATCGTGTTCTCTAGCAAAGAGAGCATGTCACTATACACTGTCGATTGTATCAATGCAGTTTGTGCATGGTCAAATGCCTCCGCATCTTTGCCAATTTTATGTTCCTCTCTGAGATTCTGCTCGGCCCATATCTTATCTTATAGAGCAGTCTCAGAAATACCCAAAGAATTGGTAATGCTGTAGGGAAATTTTACCACGCCCAAACTGCCTTGATAAAATTAATAGAGTATAGTATACAGAACAAGAAGCAGCGGGCCAAGTACGCTGCCCCGAGGGACGCCAGACTCCACCGCAACTGAAGCACTAAAAAATCTGTCAATAGACACATTCTGCTTTCGCTCAGAAATAAAACCACGAATGATTGACAGAACTCTTCCACCCACACCAAGCGACTCTAAGCTGTACAGTAGACTCCTGTGGTTGACCCTGTCAAAACGCCGCGCTTAAGTCCAACTGTAGAAGTCGTGCCTCAGACCTACAATCCAGCTCAGACTGTAAATCGTGTGACACCAGCAACAATGCTTCAGAACAACCCAAGACAGTTCAGCACGCAAACTGAGCAGCAGGCAGCAAACTCGTAGCTTCAGTAAAACGACCAAGCTCACAAGCCACCAGTTTCTAAATCACCTTTGACAAAATGGGCGTCAGCGCAACAGATTGGTAATTGGCGACATTGGGCAACACCGGACCTTTGGGATGGGAGTAATATTTCCAGTACGCTAACAACGGGAAAAACTTCTTAACCGTATCAGGCGCCGGAAGATCACTACAAGCTTAGGGGCTAGAAGGCCAGCAAGCTGCTTATCAAGCAGATGAAACATGCCTACCGGGTCCAAACCTCCATAAGGATCAAGGTCATCAAGCAGCACCTCGATAGTACTAGATCTGAACGCCAAAGAGGTTAAACAAGATTCAGAGGGACATCATGAGGCAACGATAACACATCTCTGCCTCCCGTCAAAGTGAGCCAACAAGAGCTCCGCTTTAGCCAAAGGATCAGCAATGGGACCAACAAGGGACGGCAACGAAGGTTCAGCACCGAAAACTGAACCTTTTAGCTCACTCCACCAACGATGCGGATGGTCAATGCTCAGCAGAGATTCCCTGGAACGCTGCCTCAGACGATGCAGTGCCCTCTCATCCACACGCTTCGCCTCGGCCCTACGATATACATAAGTCTACCGCCAAGCCCGATAAGCCGCTTGTTTAGCTTTGAAAACTAACCGGCACTGACTGTCAAACCACGGTTTGTCGCGAGACCTTACAAGAATTGTTCTCTTTGGGATAAACCTCTCCAAAATAGACACAGTCAAGTCGTTAAGCTCAGTGATAGGATCTTGACTACAAATAGTCTGGCGCCAAGGTAACGCCCTTACTGCTCCAGTTATTGTATCCTAGTTAACTCTGCTCTTAACGAATAACAGTCTCTTCTGGTGTCTGCCACGGGAACAACTTGGTTCGGGTCCAAGGACACAACAAGATGTGAGTGGTGTGAAGTGTCACAGTCTGACACAGTCACCAAGTCAGGGACATCAGTCATGACGAGATCGAGACAATTTCCAGCAATATACGTGGACCCACGGACTAGCTGCAAGCAACTAGATAAAGGGCAACAATGCAACGCAGCCTCTCCCTGACCATGAGTCGGTGACACAGATCTCAACCAGTCTCTGCAGCACGCATTAACATCTCCACAAAAACAAACGCTGACTTGAGTCTTTAAAAAAAATGGTACAAGATGGTTAAGCAAAAATGGCACTTCTAAAGTTTAATGTCTTTAAATCAGAATTTAGAAGACAGTGCACACAGCAACGCATCAAAGTGCTTAGTTCAACGTGTGAGAAGAAATAGATTGTTGTGGAAACCACGTGAACGGTTAAATAAGGCGTTATAAGCGATAACTTTCTCTCTCTATTCACTATAGTGTAATGTGATCTGACAAACGGCGTACTTAATCCGCAGAAGTTAGTCGAGATAAAAAATAGAACCCGATTAGCTTGAACTTGCTGGAACTTTAATTATTAGAAAGGGGATTAATCACTCTGGTACGTGTTCAAGCGTTCACAACCAACAGTTTACCCTTGAGAAGGCCAAACACTCAGCCCTGTGCCGAGCGTGATATGTTCTATTAGAAGATTGAGAACTTTCACTATGAAAATTTGGCTCAGATATTAATAACTCAAGCAACCAGGATCTGGCACATCAAACGCCTTTGGGATAAGCTCAATAATTTGGATTGTGATTGGAAGAGACGATTAAAAATACACAGATATTAAAGCAAGCAGTTTTCATATGAAGTATTCGTCCCTCTGCAGTCACTACCTTCTGATGCATTCCAGAAAACAATTTAGAAGCGGCGCGTTTACCAAATATGTTACTTATGCTCAGAACTGAGCGGCAGCTGAGATAGAGCTTGGTTAGCAGTAACGCTGGAGACCCCAGAAATAGCAATGTGAAGGGTAGAGGGAGAGCGCCCGTGGTGAAGGGACACCACCTTCTGCAGGGTGTCAGGGGGAACAGCCGTCAAAAGGCGGGGGTTAAGAAGAAGGAGAACACTCCAGGATATTCAGCCTGTGTTCTCATTTTGGTGTTTACAATCTGTGTCACGCTATCTGAGTAATTTCCTTAAAATTTAGTGTTACTATTAATAAGTGATATTCAGCGATGTACTTACGATACATATCTGTACATGTCAATTTGATAATATTTGGTCTGTTGTAGAATTTAAGGATGTTCGGACTTTATCATAATTTCAAGATATTCAGTCTGCATCAGAATTTAGAGATATTCGGTCAACATCATAATCCACTATATAAAAATACATAGTTGTTGGTTGCTTGCTTGCTCTTTGGCTGGTCTTTCTTTACGTCACGCCCTCAAGTATTCATATAAGAGGAATCTCATGCATAAAAAACAAGCTGAGATACCATGAAACTTCAGACCTGAATTACAATGAAAAATATACTCGAAAGTTAAAGTACTGCATTTTTTGAACCCTGCTTCGCTTTGAAGAGCCACTCGGTACAATTTGATACCAGAGGGCCCAGCCAAAAAAAATGACGGTAGTAATTTTCTGACTAAGCTTTTTATTGATCCAGTTTCCAGTATAGGTCTTACTGTAAAATAGGTCTCAACCCTGTAGGCCTGATCTTCCATTATTGAAACGCAAGTTGTACAGCCATGAGTTTTGCGAGAGCATAATATCCCCCCTGCAAGATGAGGCGCGAATGTCAGCTTGGAATTGGACAAACGTTGAGCAGCACTAAGAAAGTATAGTTCAGTCAAAAGAATTCACCGGATATGCTCAGGGCTTATCGTAACCTGGATACCAACTGATAGTTGAACCTCAAGCGTCGAAATTTGGCTGCAATGTACATACATTTAATATAAAAAACGTCTGCTTAGCGTGCAATTCCAACTGCTACAAAGAGACTTAGGTAAAGAAAGCATAAGCGAAGTGGCTTATGCACGAAAGGAACGAAAACTCCAACCAAGACTGAGTTTCTCGATCTGCTAAAAAGAAATTCAGCCGAAAAATGTGCGACATAGCTTATGCCCGACAAGATCAAAATGTGCGACATAGCTTATGCCCGACAAGATCAAAAACTCTATCAAAGATCCCGCCTTGTATCTACCACGCTCAGAAGAAAAATCATGATCGCAATATCAAAAACTACAGAGCTGGTTTTGAAAGCGAAGCGAGATTCAGAAAATACAGTATATCCACTTTTGTCCATATATTTCAGAAGCTACCTATATTGATCACCGTTACTCCAGAGGCTGAAAGTTTATGGTACCTATCTGAACTTGTTTTTGTTTTTCAGTAGATAAATTTTCACCTAAATCCTCAACAGCGTGACAGAGGGAAGGACCAACATTGGAGCAAGCAGGCGACCAGCAACTGTGCTTTATTATATAGTGGATGATTCTTCTTTGGAGCGTGATAGACAGAATTAGCTGAATTTCTTCTTAGTAGATGAAACTTAACGCTGAGCAGCAGCCATTTTTTTTTAACTAATACTGCTTCCAAATTTCGATCCTGGTGGCTCAATTAACTGCTAGAATCTAGGATGCAGTAAGCAGTATTTCCGGGGAATTCTTGATTGACCTACATATATATACCCCCCGCCAAGGAGGTTATGTTTTTGTCGTGTTTGTCTGTATGTTTGTTTGTCTGTCACCAAGACTGCTCAAAAATGTATGAATGGATCTCTATGAAACTAACAGGAGTTGGTAGTACTATTAAAAGACAAGAATGATTAAATTTTGGTGATGATCGGTTGGTTTGTTTGTGTGTTTGACTTATGTTTTTCATAATGTTGGTTAGCAGCATAACTCAAAAAGTCTCGAACGGATTTTTATGAAAATTACCGGAATTGTCAATATTATTAAAAGGCACCAATGATTAGATTTTGGTATTGCTACAAAGAAAATTATGGTCTCAGCACTAATTTGAATTTTTCGTTGCAGTTGCCTTGCTTGGAGGAGGTATGCGCTATCAGAGTGCTGTCTAGTTTGTTTGTGGTGCTACTTGACTTTCAAGCATTTTAAATCTGATATTTTGTCCTGCAGGAGGAAAATATTTGCTCTCGCAAACTTATGACGGCGGCACAGTGTTCGTTACTTTAATGACAAATCACGCTACAGGTATGAGGCATAATTTTTATAACAAAACCCGTACCGCAAGCGAGAACGATAATAAGCTCCATTAGGAAATTATTGCCGTCATTTTTAGCGGCTGGTGTACTATAGTTTAGGGATATCAGGTCTTTATCACAATTTACTGATATTTTATTTGTAATATAAATTACGAATATTGAAGTTTTGTCATAAATTGAGGAGAGGCACTTTATTTACAACGAATGAACAATAAGACACTTATGAATGATACATAATAAAATTACTAAATGTTGATTGAAAATATTGATGTACGGGAAACGGAGAAATGAGCGAACTGATTAATGAGATTTGACAATATTGAGAATAATGGAAAAAAAAGTAAAATGATCAGTGGCGACTGGAAAAAAAAAGACCAGAAAAATTAGAACTGGGGCTCAGAAACACGAGGAATGAAAAGAATAGGCTTGGGTAGAATGAGGTGAATCTGAAATTAAATGAAGGAGGAATACTGACTGGAATGAATAAGGAGTGCAAATAATGAGAACGAGACGTATGAGCATGCAGCTAAAAAAAAAAAATGAGGAGTGAGGGGAATGAACTTCAAACGGAATGAAGAATAAGGAAATGAGCAGTGAGCCTGGAAAAAACTATAATCGGAAACCATGAGAAATTACAGATATGAGCAACGCGTTTTGAGAAAAATATGATTGAGAAGAATAAAGAATGAATAAAGCGACTAATAACTCTGCGAAAGATTGGCGATCAAGTGGACTAAGCGACCAGTTCGAGAAGCGTTACTATTTAGATGAACAAGTAATGAAAAACTGAGCAATGAGGTCCAAGAAGAACGTGGAGAAGAATCACTAAGAATCACCGAGTTTGAGTACGGCCGTTGTGAGGGCATCAATGAAAGGCTGAGTCAGCCAGTCAGCCAGTTCCACTCGCCAGATCAATTGAAAACTGGCTGGCATCACAGAGTAGCTGGCTGACTGGCTGGCAGCAGCCACATGGCGTACAGCCACCGACACAGCTTTCAAAAATTGCTTATTGGATGACAGACAATTTTACGAATTGGAATATTGTTTTTATTTTTGAGACGGGGGAAATTTTTACTGCAAAAGTGCATTCCCTTTAGATAATTTATCGTGCGCAATACAGCGAAATTTACTGTTTTCTCCTAGAAATTACTAGAGCTGTGTTAGTTATTATTGCCATATGAATAATGTAGCTACATGTTAGAGGTGTGCATTTGCAGCCGTACTTACAGCACTGCGGTCCTTCCATTGAAGCGAAATAGCCGCATGGACTTGTGAAAGTGGGCTGAAGTTAAGCCTCGGGTGATAAGGAAAGACTTGCTAAGGCAGTTCGTAGCAGAAAGGACCATAGCGTTAAGCCAAGTTCACACGTCATGCGTATCAACGCGTTCACCCATCCACTTGTCCGAATGAGTTACTGTGCCCTAGAAACAGCAGAAAAGTGTGACTGTTATCTTAGTTTTTATTTCACCCCAAATTTACAGAGATATCCGTAAATTGACTAGAGACACTTGCAGAGGAAACTGATTTGACGGTTACTATTTTAATAGATTTTTGTGGCGTACAAAAAGTTGTGTTGACAAAGACGCTACAAAATATTCGAACGAGTGGACGTGAACGCGTTGATATGAATGACATGTGAACTCGGCCTTAATCTGACTACTGTGTCCAACATCCTGCGCAGAGCACAGGCGCATGGAAAACATCTCAAGTAGGTAACTTAAGTAACTTAAGTAGGTAATTTAAGTAACTTAAGTAGGTAACTTAAGTAGGTAACTTAAGTAACTTAAGTAGGTAACATGAGACTAATTAACAGCGACTGTTTTATTCAAGGCTTGTAACCAGAAGCAGCGAAGCTAAAAAACTTCGGTTACAATGTTGAAAACTATATTTAGAGGAAGCTTAGACAAACAAGCTTCTCGAGAAACACCATTCATACAAAAAAAAATCATGATAGAGAATCAATGTTATGGAATTGAATAACGGCGTCTTGCGTAGGTACGCTTCACCATATAGAAGGATCAATGAGCAAAGATGGCCATATGAAAATCTTCAAGAAAACCTGAAAATGAATGCTAGGAACGTTGGACTTTCATGAAGACAGTGGTTCCAGTACGACAACGATCCGAAACGCAAGAATAAAGTAGTATCCGAATGTGTGGATGTGGCAGAGACGAACTTTTTAGAATGGTAATTGTAGTCACCGGACTTCAATCCAACTGAAAATCTGTGGAAGGAGTTGAAGGTCAGTCATCATGCAAGGCGCAGGGAAACTATAAACGATCCACAACGAAGAACGGACCAGAATTTTAAGTTATATTCCAGTGAGTTTAAAAGTACTACTAGTGTTATGAGAATGTATTTATTCAGTGGGTAGGATACATAATTGATGATTAGTATTGAATATCTCCATAGTTTGAATACTTTTAAATTTTACGCCTTTTGAACATTGCTTGTAAATTCTTGATTGTACTGCATGCAAATGTAGAATTTTCTACGTCATTTTTCATTTACAGTTTATAGCTGAAAGTATGTGGAAGTTTCATTATTCAGATGTACTGCAACTAGTTTATGAGGTATAGTAATAAATGCAACATTAACATCAGGATTATGAATACCAGATATCTGATGCTCTCGACAAATGGCCATTTCTTGCCATTTTTTAAAAGATTTAAAATAATCTGCAATTTTTTTCTCATCTCATAAGGAAGGGCAGTTAGACTTTACAAAATTAGAATTGAAAGCTATACTAAGGCAAAAAGTCCAATGCTAAATAGGAGTCGACAAAATTAAAATTTAACGTTTCGGGGCAGATAATCCCATAATCAGAATGAACTATAAACCTATAACCTATGAAATTTTTAGTTTTCATAGGTTATAGGTTTTTTAGTTCATTCTGATGATGGGATTATCTGTCCCGAAACGTTAAATTTTAATTTTGTTTACTCCTATTTAGCATTAGAAATTAGAATTGGTCTCACTTGCTTGTTGTGGTGTCTGAAGTCAGTTTCAACGCCATGAAAGTAATACGATGACAAAATTATACATTCAGTTGATAATTTCTATTTCCAACTGATGTAACCTTAATGGAACGAATAAATTAATTTTTCATTAATTTTTTCAAAGCTATAAGCCCAATTTTTACTTTATTATTCATTCTATCTAAATACAATAAATAAAGGGGAAATTGGGTTTAAGAAACGGGTTAAATAAATTTTGTCATACTTACCCTTTAATATTGCATAATTTTAAATATTATTAAATATGACCTCTACAGAACGTGTAATTGCACTTATAACTGCATTTGATTTGAATAAAACGTATCATTTCCGTTATAACTGCATTCAATTTTCATAAAACGGCTTCTTTCTGTATTAATTTAGAGCAAGTGACAACTCCATAGGTTTTCTCTCAATGAAACATAAATTTCTATCTTACAACATGCAAAACACGTCCAAGAAATATTAGGCGTTACCGTTTTAGAGACATCGTATAGTTGTCTATTTTTTCCACTTTCAATGGCGAGTACTCACCTTCTTTCTCAGCACTCATCCTCACTCTCAGCACTCGCCTTCATCCTCAGCACTCACAATCAATCTCAGCACTCACCTTTATCTTCAAGTGGGACCCCGAGGCCCCAATCACTCCAACCTTCTTGATCTCGAAGCCCGCACCTCGAATGCCTTGATGGTATGTGCCTGGAAGGCATGGATCGACACATTCGAACGGTGTGACCATGGATCTCTTCCTTCCGACTATGGAATCTTCTTCGTAGTTCGTAGCTTGTCGGGTAAATGTAAATCAGCCGCCCCTAATCAGCCCATCACTTTCGATGGCACTCAGGTGTCATCTGCACGTGAAGTAACCACCGACTTCTGCAAACAATGAATAGGCGTGGGCCCAGCAACACAGCCGCTCCTGGACCAAGCTCTTAATAAAAAATCAAGCTCTTAAAAGAAGAATTTGTAAGCTGCTTCTGGACCATGACCAGGAGTTCTTTACTCTTCAGCAAGTAGAAGCCTCTATGCGAGCCTGAAATAACTCCTCGGCCCTGAGCCCTGACGGACTGATACCCCCACACATCAAGCATCTTGGCCCTCACTGTCTCCTGTTCCTGACTACTCTTTTCTATCTTTCCCCGGCGTATGCTAACCTGCCGAGCGTCTGGAAGGCAGCCAACATTATCCCCATCCCTAAACCTGGCAAACCACTCTACGATGGTAAATCCTACCGTCCGATATCCCTGCTTTGTCCGGCGGTAAAGATCTTGCAGTGCATGCTCCTTCCCCTTCCTGCGGAGTTCTTGGAGGTGTCAGACTTCCAACATTGGTTCCGCTCTATGCGGTTGACCACCTCAGTCCTTCTTCCCTTAGTCCAACACATTGTACAAGGGCTTAGCCAATATAAGCCCCCTATCCGGTCGATAGCTTTAACAGTGGATTTCTCTGAGGCCTTTAGTACGGTCTCCCACCACCACTTGGTATCAAAGATCACGCGCTCAGGCCTACTTAATAGCCTCATTAGATGGATCTCTGCCTACCTACGTGGGCGCCGCGCCTCCTGCCCATGGGCGGGCAAAAGGTCGCCATTCCAACCCATGCACGCGGGAGTTCTTCAGGGCTCGGTGATGTCGCCGCTCCTTTTTAACTACTACGTCAGCTACTTTTCCCAGGTTAGTGACGTCACCTCTTCGTACGCAGACGATTTTACCGTCCTATCCTCGGCTACTCTTGTTCCGAAGGCAGCGAGGAGCCTCTCAGGCCATGCTCCGACAGTCGAGGTCTGGGCCGGGAGAGAGCCTTGACCGTCTCTCACTCTAAGACCCTTTCCTCACTGTTTACGTTAGACTATCATCAATCCACGACGGACTCAGCAATAAAGATGGGTGCGTCGGACCTTACCCTGAAGCGCAATCCAAAAATCTTGGGCATGGTGTTTGACCCATACCTTATGTTTGCTTCTCACACGAATTATGTTTGCGACAGATGCTGCTCCCGCTTTCAGATTCTCGCCTCGCTGGCCGGCGCAAGGACAACAGAAAGATACCTTATTACTGACCTATCGGGCCCTCATCAGAAGCGTCATGCTATAAGTTGCCCCATTTTGGTTTTTCAGTGTCTCAAGCACTGCCCTGAGTGAGCTGCAGGTGGTACAGAATACAGCCCTGCGCACAGTGACTGGATTCCAAAACATGGCTTCGGCGTATCGCCTGCATCAAGAGACCTCAACCCTTCCAGTTGGCGACAGTTTGGAGTTGCTGTCAAAGCAGTATCTCCTCTGCGTGTGCATCTCGGGTACATCATTCTACCCACGGTACTATTACGGCCCCCTCCGGCTCTCGCCTTATTTGACACACTTCAATCAAAGTTTGAAGCTGACATTGCTCCCCTTCTTACAGATGGGACTCTCCGTTCAGAGCAATACAACACTTTTCTGAGTTCATTACACGACTCTGCTGTTGCAACTGCAGCAGCTGCCTATACCCTAGCAGGGTTCTGAGCTATCAATGCCCTCCTCTCCGTGCGGAGGAGTCTCTACTCCCCAGATCTTTCCGATCTACCATCTCCCAGCTGCGCTCTGGCCACTGCTCAGTCTTGGCGGATTACTTATAAGTTCCGAGTGGGACGGATCGATGATCCCTCCTGTCAACTCTGCGGACTAGATGAACAGTCTGTTCGTCAACTCTGCTCGTGTTCTAGTCACCCCACTGAGTTTTCGGTGAGCAGTCACTGGCTGGACCCGCTTGGGGCTGAGCGTTTCCTTGCTTCTCTTCCTCTCTTCAACTTTCTACCCCTCTCTGCCAAGGCCCCCTCCGGAGCCTCTTCCCCAAATTGGCATTAGTGGACCCTAACAGTGACAATGAACAACAACAAAACAACCTTCATCCTCAGCACTGATCATCATTGTCCTCAACCTTCACCTTCATTCTCAGCACTCACCTGAATCTTCAACACTCGCCTTGATTCTCAGCACTCATCATCATCATCATCCTCAGAACTCATCTTCAAATTCAACACTCACCATCATGCCCAGCACTTACCATCATCCTCAGCACTCACAGTTAACCCAGTATTTCATGCACACCACTATAGTTACGGCAAAACAAAGGGCAATCTCTGCAACATTATTAACAGTTTTGAGAATAAATGCTATGCATATTCAATTAAGAGCTTAAGAGCTGCGTATCGCTACAAACACTGAGGTTCACTGTAGATTATGGACTATAAATAATTTCAGAACCTGTGAACATACAGAACGATGGGGGTCTTTTTGTTATCGTTACTATAATAACTTCGAGGAAATAAATGATATCGTCTGGTGATAGTACTTCACATATGTATAATATGTGATAATGCAATATATATGTCACTTGTGGACTCCAGTTCTCTTGTGTGACCGGACTCTTTGTATGTATGTATATTATATAGCAATGAGCGTCCGATTATAAAAGCAAACTAGACCTACTCGTGGCTAAGATCATTACCTGCGATATGGGGCTGGGGGGCTGAATGCACTGAGTAAGAAGTTCTGACATTTTTCATATCTAGGCCAATCCACCTAACTTCCTGTAAGAAATTATGTTTACAGCTCAATTCTTTGTGGCAGTTTTTGGATTAAAAGACATGTATACATATTTTAGATTTACAAGCGTATGTATACACACAGGAAGAAAACACTGTCATCTCTTTCAATTCTTTTGCGGGTGATATTAACGCCTTCGACTTCTTATGCATGTACACAAGAGATATGGCCGCAAGTGGTATGGCTGCAAGTAGTATGGCCGCAAGTGGTATGACCGTATGTGGTATGGCCACAAGTGGTATGGCCGTAAGTGGTATGACCGTATGTGGTATGGCTACAAGTGGTATGGCCGTATGTGGTATGGCCACAAGTGGTATGACCGTATGTTGTATGGCCACAAGTGGTATGACCGTATGTGGTATGGCCACAAGTGGTATGACCGTATGTGGTATGGTCATAAGTGGTATGACCGTATGTGGTATGGCCGTAAGTGGTATGACCGCAAGTGGAATGACCGCAAGTGGCGACAAGTGGTCGCTAGTGCCCTGCTCTGGTTGTTACCATTCCAGCGCAGTAGGCTCGTAAATACGAGAACATGCTGGGGTCTGTGATCTCGTGACGCAATTAGTGTGGGCTACCGGTGCTTTGGCACCGGTTGCCTAGAGTGAATATGCTAGATATGAGTGCTTGTAATGAGCACAGTTGAGCATTGTTTTCCTGGCTTACAACACATTGTGTACCGTGTAAAATTTTAGCAATGAAAACGCTATTATAATGACAAATATGTGCTTGTAAGTATGTTTCCTCCATGGCTATAACATAGGCCGAAATTCGACTCGTCAATGAACATACGAAAGTAGATTTTGATTAAATCAGGACCTTGCAGAGTCCATGCTTCAGACTATACAAAGCAGCAATCCACTTTAAACTTTAAAGTCCATACACAAGTTGATTACTTGTACCTGCAGCGAAAGCAGGCGGTGCATGCTTACAATAAGACAATCTAATCTTGAAATTCTTGTAAGAATATTGTCTCTCTTCCTGTGTTCCCTCTCTATGCTGACGAACAGTTGTTTGGAAGAGCGAGGGCGCCGTACGGTACGCACACAGCCGAGAAACGAGGCGGCGTATCCGAGTCGCCGCGACCCTGTCCGGTCTCCATGCACGTTTTTAGGCTGGCATCGGCGACCATATTCCGAACAAAATACACCCAAGCTTCACCGCGGTTATTCCTGCCGTGGTACATCGATAATTTGCCCCGATATTCGCGCCTTCGCCACTGTAGCAGCACTCTGCTGGTACTACACAGAACGCTACGAGAATGAACATGTTCAAAAACTGTCAAATGAATTCATTGCAAAAGCGTGCTCACTCGACAGTCTTCTGTTCCCCAAATTGTTAGAACATTTGTTTCGTCTTTCAAGGGCAGCAACGTGTCCACACCAAACGTTGATAAAATGTTAGCCGTCGTCAGTTGGCTAGCAGTATTACTCTTTAGGGTTCGGAGTTCTCTTCAAATTTGCAGTGCATTACAACTCAGAGACTCTTTGCCCTTAATGCGACGATTATAAAGGAAGTAACTTGACTTATTTTGGGTGAGGCGCACAAAGGAAAGTGACGTGAATCCTGCCTTATTCGCAGCCTAAATTTTGCAAAAGTATCTCTCAAGTTAGAAACACATGAACCCCCCTGCCAACAGCGATATGAGGAGGAAAATTTGCAGCAAAATGACGAGGAAAATTTGCAGCGATATGACGAGGAAAATGTTACAGCGATCTGCTAAAAGCCTACAACGGGGACACATTTCTGCGGGAGTGTGAACAGGGCTTAAGAATGTCACAAGGAACAGATGACTGAATTTGGTGATATATACATTCCGTACGTTTTTCTCTCTTTATCTGTTTGTGTATTGCAACTTAGTACCATAGCTCGAAAAGTTATGAAAGTATCATTATGAAGTTTTGAAGAACTGTTAAAAATGTCACGAAACCACAGATGGCCAAATTTTGTAACGATCCGTCAGCCTGTTTGTTCGTGTGATTGTGTACCTTTCTGTCGTTCAGCGTTGCTTTACTGGAGGATATCTGAGGTGTTGGAGTACAACTATCGTTATTTATTTTTTAAACATACTCATTCAACTGTTTCTATGTATTATAATATTTTCATGACCAGTATTAATTAATCACTAACATACTTCTTACAGGATTTATTGATTGATTTTTTATATTATGCATGGTGTTAATATTTTCTTTTACTCATTCATTACTCAACTATTATTAACTCTTCTAGGCATCATCAGTTTATACCTACAGCAGATCGTTCTGAGCTGAAGCTTGATTAGTAGCGGGTATAGATCCATTTCGGGCTTGTGTCATTTTATGAAAACTAATCTTATGCCATCTAACACGAGAGACCCTTTGTGATGCTGAACGAAGACCTTCAACCTTCAACAAACCGCTTTCTTCCATCGCTCAAGCCTTCCAAGCCCTGCCACTATCTACCCAATTTACCAACCTACTGACCATGGATACATATCATTTGAGAACTTAGAGGATCCATCGAACTTCAGTAAAGTCAACTTAGACCACACCCTCACCTGGGAAACCCACATGCACTGGTTTGTGCTGCGGGTATAGGCCCACTGGCCCCAGATAAGTAAGTGTAGTCGCAGTCGCCCTCGGGTTACGAACTATGGCGCCAATTTGACGGAAGGAACAAATAACCCGAGACCCCCACCCCCCTCATCTCTGAGGAAAGCAGTTCCGCCACAGTGCCGAGAATAGTACTATTAGGAATGTAACGCTGATGAGAAACTCTAAAAAAATGCCACTCTGGCCTGCTGATTTTTCTTGTGACTAAATATTAGGTTAGCGACTACATAACAAAAGGTTTTACTGCAACTCAAAACAATACAGGCAACGTTTAGCATTAGGCTAGTGCTTCAACCAAATTTATCACACGCCTGCTTTATTAAGGAGAAATGTATTGAGCGATTTGTCCTTGGACAGCTTTTTGAGGAATGTTATGCGTCAAATTTAAATTAAATCTATGGAGTATATACCGTAGACTTATCTCCTATTTTTCTATCGCATGAAAATTAGGCCCGCTATAGCCTAGTGAGATCAACTTCATAATAACTTTAGAACAATAATTGGAATTGGAAATCGTAAATTGTGTCTCAATCAAATCTATGGAGTAACTCCTGCAAACAAGGTAAAACAAAGGTGAAAATAAAATTCATACAGCGAGGGCCGCTGCAAAAAGGGCGGAATCTCTTTCGCCTAGTAAACGCAGTCGTGTAGTGATGGGTGATAGCCTTAGCGTTGGTTGCATAAGCTGGGCGCAGTAGGCAAGATGCAATACTTTGCGCTGCAGTTTAAATCTCGCCATTTCGATAAGAACTTCCATCCGAAAGAAATGGAGGTTCTCGGTCCAATTCCTCCTTTAATCCCTATATTAATTTCAATTAAGCACAAGGGTCGATTTTGGTTTTTCTACTTCTACTAGTACCAAAGGTAGACGGATGATTTCTTTTTTGTGCATGTACAGCTGTAGCTTGCGACAGCCCGATAGCTCCAATGGTGTAGTGAACTGAAAGTCCCCGGTTCAAGTCTTGACTTAATGTTTGCATTTATAGTATACATAAACTGTGTGACGTACTTGACTTTACAAATTACAAAACATACAAACCTATATACCTACGTAATTATGTTTGCTCTAGGCAGAGAGATTCTACTTACAAAACTCTACGGTATTTACTCCACACTGTTCATTTACTTCTGTCTACTGTCAAATTATGTAATATGTTTTCACTTTACTGTAGCAGCGGCAAGTCTCAGAGACCGCGACAAAAATTTCTCTTGCTTCTGTAAGAAAGCTGTAAATTACATCAGTAGATTCAAGCTGTACTATTTTCAGCCTGAGCATATGTAATTGCATTCATCCCCGCTAACACACTACGTTGAATCAACGTTGTGATTTGTGGCTCAACGTGCTATCAACGTTGATTTGTGGACTCCAGATAACGTTGTTAGCACATCGTATCACAACGTGCTAACAACGTGCTGACAACGTCCTTAGCAC
>LQNS02278160.1:23247620-23261289 GCA_001587735.2 Parhyale hawaiensis
CAGCAGGCAGGCAGCAGCAAGCAGACAGCAGCAGGCAGACAGCAGCAGCAGAGAGCAGCAGGCAGACAGCAGCAGCAGGCAG
This sequence comes from Parhyale hawaiensis, assembly GCA_001587735.2. Lineage (NCBI taxonomy): Eukaryota > Metazoa > Arthropoda > Malacostraca > Amphipoda > Hyalidae > Parhyale > Parhyale hawaiensis. Next base: position 23,247,703 of record LQNS02278160.1, read on the forward strand.
ACAGCAGCAGGCAGACAGCAGCAGCAGGCAGACAGCAGCAGCAGGCAGACAGCAGCAGCAGCAGACAGGCAGGCAGCAGGCAGCAGCAGCAGGCAGGCAGAACACCAGCTTGAGCACCGCACCTTTAACGTTCAGTAAAGGCTAGCAGCAGGTCCCGCGCGTCAGCGGAATATTTCCCCCTTAGTCGCACTTTTGGCTCTACCGTCAGACGCACCGACTAGACATACTCTAACATTCTCCGCCTATTTTCGTTCTGACGTAATATAAAACTTTACCAAAGTCTGATATTTTGGTCTCGAACCTTTAATATTGAAGAACTTTGCTTCAGCGTTATCCATAGACAACCAAGGAGCTAAAGCGCTTCCAGGTAGAATGCTCCACCGTTCCAAGAGGCATTAAATTGCATTGATATGAAATCTAGGGCTGCGCTTATAAATTTATATGAATCTGATGAGGCAAAATATAACAATGTATGTATTCGGGCCACGTCACGGAGACGACTACTCTCCAGCACTCGTCGGAATCAGACATTGTGGGCGTAGTGAAGTCAGTTTCTAAGCTCCTACTTTTTCTCAGCGAATGTTATGCATGTTATTTTTCTTTACTGTTCGTGATAAACGTTAGTACTGGAATTGAGGTAGGTTGAATCTCGGGAAAGTCGAGTCTCTAGTCACACGCTTAATGGCGGAAATCAAAGCATGAAGGAGTAATTCCCCCCACCTACAAGCACGCAGTTATTACACATACTCCCAAAGCTAGAAAAGCGTGGGTCCACTTGACTATAGATCTATCTCCCTAATTAGCCACATAGTGAAGACGTTTGAAAGGGTGTTTAGGAAACACTTAGAACCTAATTACGTCGCTCAGAGAGCAATAACTTACATCAAATCAACATGGTTTTAGCTACAAACGACCCAGCACTGCTCAGCTCTTTGAGCATTATGACCCTATGCTCGACCTACTGTGCCAAGGCAACAATGTGGACGTAATATACCTAGATTTTACTAAAACGTTTGACAAAGTTTATCATGGAATACTATTGCTCAAACTCTACAATAAAATATGGGTATACGTGAGAAAATTTTTCGATTGATCGAAGAATTCCTGACAAACCGATCCCAAAGTGTAATTATCACCCGGGAACGAAGTGAGAGAGGTGATAATGTTTTCGTTGAAGATTTAAGTATATATATGTATATATATTTGTATTAGTATTTGTCTCTCCACCCAAAAAATGATTGAAGGAGTTGAACAATGTTCATTATTTTTTGTAGGGAGTTTGGTGGGTTTACCTAGATGTGACCCATTTCAAAAAACTTGGCCAAGCTGGCCATCAAAAGTGATGGCGTTGTATTTGCTTCCAACACGGCGGATTTGCCTCCACCGCGAAATTTAAACATTTACTGGACGCATGCTTACTGAAAGTGCCTGATAAACCTGCTGTAAGCGGCTACGTGAACTGTGGGGATAACTCGCTGTTAGCCACTTCGCTGGTCACGGACTGCAGCGTCATCTCTATACAAGATGGGCGGCGTGCGTAACGTCGCCTGGACCTCGTGCGAAGTATCATCAAAGGTATCAAAGGTAAGGTACCGCGGCAGATCGTTTTACTCCACGAGGCGCTTTGTTTTTCCTATGTTATTATTAAGAGAGCTAATAGTACATGGGTGTTGTGCCCATATAACCTTGTTGGACACAGCATCCATATGAGAAACTAGGATTCGCTGGCCATCAAAAATGACTTCGTTAAATTTGCCCCCACTGCGGGTGATGGTCTTACGCCACGAGGCGTTCTAGTTATAAATAATAAAGTATCCAAACGATAGCCAGTACTCAATGGAATCTCACAAGGTACTGTGCTTGGTCCATTACTCTTTTTCATTATAATGAATTATATGGAGCACCACTGCAAGTTCGCCGTTCCCTTCTCGTTCGCGGATGACACACGAATGTTAACTGGGGTACAGTCAGTGGCAGAGGTACGGAATTTGCAATTAGACTTAACCAACATCTTTCACTGGATATCGAATAACAACATGACCTTCAACGAATCAATATTCTAACTGTATCGATACGGTAAAATAGTTTTCTTTACTGACTCGACGTTTTACACGAGGCGAGATGGGAACAAAATCAAAAGAGAACAAATTTTAAGCAACGTTGGGGTGAATATTCCGGATGATGTCACTTCTGAAGATCACGTAGTTCGAGTCGTTACCATAGGCGAGAAGTAGAGCGGATGGGTGCTTCGAACTTTCTATTAACGAGAGACAGACACAATACTCATCTTATGGAAACAACTAGTAGTGTCGAAGATAAAATATTCTTCACCTGTTTGAATACCGGGCAAACGGAAAGATCTAGAGCGCTTTGAGGCTACTCAGAGATCGCTCACTGATAAAATTGAAGGCATGTAAGAATTAAACTTTCACGAAAAACTTACCCATCTTTAAATGCTCTCACTTCAACGAAGTTAGAGTGCTATAGCATCAGATACATTTTAAAAACTCTACAAGGAATTCCTGTTAATGCAAATGGGTGGATTCTTGCCATATACTCAGACTGTTTTTCGTTGTTGGGTTGCCTCCAAGAGGATGAAGCTTGACCACCCCCACCCTCTTTGACTGCATAGAGAAAATACGTTGAGGGGTTTCGATCCTGCAGGGAAGTGCTGCAGGCCTCAAACCGAATTGGTCACATATGTGAAGTGTGAATTCCGATCAAAAACGGCGGTGATGCAATAGCCACCATGTTTCTGTAAACGCGTTCACATTTATTGTTGACAAAGACAAACTTTGTTCTAGGCCCCGCCTCATGTACGCCAACTCCCTACACAACCGCGTCTTCGATCGTGTGTTCATATCTCTACAGTGGGCCTGCACAAATTTTCTTATCCCCAGTTTTAGTAAGACCATGTATCTTTCGAGGATATTTCATTCATTGTTTCAACACTGAGCATTTGAGAGATTGTGGTGTGTGAATGTTACGTCAACGGGGACAGTAACTAACGGTGAAAGATTGTTAATTATTTTCAGAGGACAAGATAGAAAGATAAAGGGATGGAATTCCTCTTTGATGATGTTTTCCTTACATCTTGCAGATCGAGCAAAAGAAAAATAACATATATTATGTTGTAGGGTTCTGCAATGACCAGGATACTGTGTTCTATACTAGGTAATAGCGCTTCTTCGATGAAAAGCATTGGTTAGTAGGTAATGTGTTCATGCATCTCCAGATGTATTAATTAAAACACTTTTCCTATCCACCAGGCTGTAATAGAGAAGTATACACTAGCACGTTGCCCAATGCGCTTCAGTAACTATAAATATAGCATATTGCAAGGTGTCGTAGATGGGTACTATTCCATTGAGATAAGCTGAGCACATTAGCTTTGACCTGTACAGAACTTCAGCCAAAAGAATTTTTTTTTTTTCTACTTTGGCTTGAGTCTTAGGCTTTAGCCCGAAAGTGGTTACTTTTGAAGTGGCTTAAACCTCAGTCCTGTTGCACTAGCTCCATTTTTTCAGGACTGAGTGTGCGGCCGTTTCAAGGGTGATTGGTCTGGTAATAACATCAGCAGCTCTTTCCAAAGTAGTGAAACCAATGCTCACGACTGACAAACTAGACAAGTTACAGTTAATCAAATAAGCTTATCTTAATGGAATTGTTCCAACCGATAACGCATTTATTTCTAATGACTTTGAGACCAAGATAAATACGTAGTATTTTCAAAAATATCTTGGTATGTATGCTGACATCAGTATGTGCTGACACTAGTTGGCGAGTAGTTCACTGTAATTTAAACTGATCAGCGTGCAGACACTAATGATCATTTAAGGATACTCATCAGTAATCACGAGACTCATTAGCAAACCGGATACTGAGCTGGACTCAAGGATACTGATCAAAGTGTTCAAACCACTAACATCTAGATTACCTACTCGTAAAAAATAATGTTTTATGTTGTCTGACAAACTAAAATATTCGAACCACTAACGTCAGTATTACCTATTCGTAAAAAATGATTACATTCTATTTTACCTGACAAATCGTAATATTCGAACCATTAACGTTTTCGTACAGAACTGGTTTGGGTTGTTGTGACGCATTGTTGTCGGTATCACACCATATACAATCTGTACTGGATTGAGTGTCTGAGGCACGCCTTGTACAGTTGGACTTTAGCGCGGCGTTCGTTCTGTATACTAGTGATATACTCTCTTCGCTAGAGAACACAATGATCAACTATGCCCACGATTTCCTTCTGATAGCAATGATACCTGCCCCCAGAATGCGTAATGATGTCGCCCAGTCTCTGAATAGGGAACTGTAGCGCATTAGTGCCGGGTGCTCGGCCTGGAGAATGAAGCTGAATGCCAGTAAGACCAGGTCTATGTTTGTCAGTCGGTCTCGGACATTTTTGCCGCAGCATCCACATCTCAAGATAAATGACACCTTGCTTCAAGAGTCTAGTTCCTTGGAGATTTTCGGTGTTGTCTTTGATGAAAAACTTATTTTTGAGCCGCATATTAGGCAACTGGTGTTACGTGCTTCCAGTAAGACTGGGCTCCTGCCTAAGGTGAATTCTATGTTTGGTGACAGTGAAGTTGTCCGCAGATGCATTTATGCTTTTTTGCAGCCTGTATTGGAGTATTGCTCACCGGTCTTGATTTCAGCTGCTGACAGTCACTTGCGTCTGCTAGGCCGAATTGTTAGTTTAGTCAGCAGGTTGTGCGCTGAAAATGATCTGGTGAATCTGTCCCATAGGAGAGAGGTGGCTGAAATCTGTAAGTTTTATAAGGTGTACAACAATGAGAGACATTGTTTGTATTCTTCTGTCTGTGCCCTCAAGGTCTTTGGGAGGGTTATACGTGCTGCGGTTGACGCGCATTCTTTCACTTTGAAGAGTGTTAAATGCCGAACAGGTCAGTCCAGTCTGTGCTTCGTGCCCTGGTCTGTTGGGGTTTGGAATTCATTACCAGCATCGGCTTTCGGTCGTGTTGGCGTGCAGGCGTTCAAATCAGCAGTCAATGGCTTTTTGCTGGACTTTGTTTAGCAGCATTTCGGGTTCCTAGTGTTGCAAAATCCATCATTTTGGTTGTTCTACCAGTTCGTGGTGCCGCGTGCGGAAAGTTTTAATAATAATAACAATGCATTACCTATTCGTAAAATATGATAACGTTCTATATATATTGTCTAATAAACCTAAATATCGGAATCACAAACGTATGCATTACATATTCGCACAAAATGATATGACGTCCCTAAGACCGATTTAATAAAATCAAAATCAAATCAGATAACTTTTCCATTAAGTCATTTTCATTTAAATGACAGCGTGAGTACAAAGGCCTTTTGAAGAAAATGAGGTATATGCATTATATCAACAAATGCCTTACGGGTTTATTCTTGGTCATGTTCATTTAAGCTGCGGAGTGCACAAGACTTTTCTTGGGAGAAAATGAAGTAAGTGCTTTATAAACGTGTTATCATTAAATGTCTCAGTACTTTTGCGTCATTTTCATGTAAGGTGGAGAACGGATATGACGTCACTTGAATTAAAATGAGGCATGTGTTTATTTTATTTTTCATCAACGAATGATATAGCTAAAAATTCTATGCACCATTTTCATTCCAGACATGACATTATTTAGAGGCAGATATGGTAGTAGCAGACTCGGAGGTGCTACAGGGGGAGACGACTTAAGTCCTCGGCAGTGGGACCAGAAATGGGTTCGCGATGGTTTTTTCATGACGGCTTGCTGCCGCGGCGTCTTGATCAGCTACGTTGCGGCGACGTGTGACCTGGGCCACATCAGCAGCTGTTTGGACAAGACGAGCGGGTTGGTGGTACCTGCGTACAAACAAATGGCGTTCAGGAAGCAGAACGAAAGAAATATTTATGAAGCGTCGTAAATTGGATACAGAGTGCTATTGACGTCCATAGCAACGAAAAACTGAATTTTCTTTAGAGTAGACAGCATTTGCAGCTAATGCAAATGGAGAAGAGCCCGAGTCTACTGTTTTACGGCTAAAAGAGATCTCAGCATACATCTACGCCATCCATTCCAGCCAGCAAGCCAGAGTACAAACCAGCCAGTGTGCCAGCCATCTACTACCTTGAAGGTGGACCGCGCTGGTTAATGTAGCTTATTTCCAATATGTCGTCTCCCCCTATACTTCCTTCTTGACTTCCTCCGAGGGAGCAGACTAGATTTTGGGTATTTATCGGTCTGTATTCTTGATACTCTCCCTATATTCTCTTTACTTTAGTGATCATTGAAATATGAACTAAATCACCCTGAGAGTGCATACTTCCGCCAAGCAAGGCAGCGGTAATGAAAAATTCAAATCGGTTCTGAAACCATGATTTTCTTCATATCAACACCAAAATCATGATCATTTGTGCCCTTTGATAATGTTAACAGTGTCCGTAATTTTCTTGGAGATCCGTTCATAACTTTTTGAGTTATGCAGCTAATAAACATTTTAACAAACATAAGTCAAAAACACACAAACGGAAAAACCGATCATCACCAAAATTTAATCAATTATGTCTTTTAACATGACTAACAATTCCTGAAATTTCATAAAAATCTATCTATAATTGTTGAGTTATTGCGCTAACAAACATTTTAACAAACATTAGTCAAACACACAAACCGACCAACCTATCATTACCAAAATTCAATCAATTATGTCTTTTACTATCACTATTACTAACAATTCCGAGAAAATTTCATCAAGATCCATCTATATTTTTGTAGCTATTGCGCTAACAAACAAAATCTAACACAGCGACAAAAAACGAACGAACCAACAGATCATATAAAAAATTTGATCATTTACTCTCTGTAATAAACCCAACAACTCGTGTAAATTTGATGAAAATCCGTCCTTTATTTTTTAAGTTAGAGTAGACAGACAGACAAACAAACAAACAAACAAACGGATGGACAGGTCTTCACCAAAAGTTAATCATCTGTTCTTCCTAACATACTTAACAATCCAAATAAATTTCGTCGAAATTGGTCCATCACTTTTTGAGTTATCTTGATGACGGACAGAGAGACAAAGCCGACAAAGCCATAACCTCTTTGGCAGAGGTAATTATTCGATTAATTTAATTTCATCACTACCTTCGCCTAGGAGGTTACATTTTTGTCTGGTTTTTCTGTCTGTCTCCTCGTTTGTCATTAAGATAACTCAAAAAGTTATGGACGGATTTTACGAAATTTATAGAGGCAAGCAGAATTCTAAGATAGATTATTAGGCATGTTAGAAAGAATAGAAGTCCGTTCAATTGTTTACTTGTTTTCCTCTCCTTTCTTAGTACCACAATTCAAAAAATTACGGGCAGCTATTTATGAAATTTACATGAATTGTTAGGTATATTACGAAGAGTAAATCATAAAATTTTTGTGGTGATCTATTGTTTGTCTCTATGTTTGATTTTATGTTTATTAGTAATCTAACTTAAAAAGTTTTGAACGGATCTCTATGAAACTTGCATGAACTGTTTAAAATATTAAAAACATAAATGATCAAATTTTTGGTGATGATCAGTTAGTCTGGAAATGTGTTTGATTAATGTTTGTGTGTGTCCTAGCGTTGGTCAGCAGCATAATTCAAAATGTTATGAACGGATCTTTATGAAATTTGTAGGAATGGTTAGAAATGTTGAAAGACACAAAGGCCAAATATTGATGATGATCGTATTGTCCGTTTGTGTGTTTGACTAATGTTTGATAAAATGTTTATTAAAAACTTTGTAGAAGCTGTTATTACTGTCAAAATGCACAATGACCATATATTGGTGCTGATAAAGAGGAAATCATAGTTTAAAGAGGAAATCATAGTTTAAAGAGGAAATAATATTTTCAGAACCAATCTGAATTTTTGTTAACGTTGCCTTGCTTGGTGAAGGTATGCACTTTCAGAGTGCTCTATTTGTTTCTTTTATTCTTCATTTATTCAGTTTATATTAGGCTAGAGTGGGTGTACAACGCCAGTTTAAGGAAGCTGGGAGGGATGCTGCAGATCGGAGGTGGACCGAATGTCTGTTTTTTAACATTCGCGAATGCGAACATGAATATTATGTTTTGATATTCGCTAATGCGAATAGCGAATGGTTGCTCAAAGTTTTCTTTCTGAAGTTAAATGACATTTTATTTGGATTCTCGAGTCTGGGCTATGAAGTGGACTATTCGAAAATCGAATTCATTGTATGAGTTTAGCCGTAGAAAATTGAATAGAAAATTAAAATTCATTAAATTTTTAACGTTTCCAGGATACGGTACAAGGACCCACTTTTACATGCATCCCACCAACCACCGCCCTTTGAAGAGGATTATTTACTACTAGATTGACTAGATTCACTAGATTGCATGCAAGCCATTATTGTTGTTGCTAGTATATGTATGAACTCCACATATTTAATAGTTAAATTATACTATTGGGCCCCTCAGGGGGCATAGGATGGGCCATAGGCCATATGGCTAGGTTAGTTTAGGTTCGCCAATCCTATGATGTGGGGCTAGGCAACCCTAGGGGGCCCGGGTAGGTTACCTTAGCTATTAGCTAGGCCTTCGGGACGTCTGTCTTTCGTGCCCACTTTGCTTCCTTCCCGATTTTATTCTCCTAATTGCTCATGCTTTATTCTGTTCTTGCTCTTCATTCCCGACTTGCTCTTCCCATGCGCGTTGATCCTGAGTGGAAACACCTTCGTGCATGGGTTGCCCATTTCTATCGGCATGCTATATGTCCCTTGCTCCTTCCTCTGTGATATCGTTCTGCTCGGAAACGGAGGCTTAAATTTTCCGACTAGAACTGACTAACTCTACTATTGGCAGGTCGAACTTCAAAAATAGCAATTTTTCTGCTCTTTCACCAGTCAGGCTACTTCGTTTTTCATCGTACACTAGGCCGGCACCACTAAAAAGACGTTCACTCGCAACACTAGTTGGCGGACAAGCAAGATAAGACTTGCTAACTGAGAAAGATTAGGATAAATATTCGCGTGCATCTTCCACCATTTCAGAGAATCTTCATCGGTGGACATGCTTAGATATTCGCTAAATATTCGCATGTCTACCTGCAAATGCGAATATTGGAAAACATGCGAACATGCGAATATTCGTGAACGTGAATATTCGCTCCATCTCTACAGCAGATGTTATATGCAGGAGACATCTACGCTCACCTGCGGTCACTTACAGTTTCTACCGGCCCTGTCATCAAGCAAAATCAAGCCGTAGGTTTACGGCCTAATTTTCTTCTATGATTAGGCTGCAAATGGCCGCAGGTGCCCAATTCTAGTGACACAACTCCCACCAATCAAATGTTAATATCAATAAATACTTGGCATGTTGTGTTTCTTTCATTACAACTGCCTAGGGCGGATAGGTCGTTATGAATACATCGGGACCTCCTAGCTCGCTACCCACCAAGTCCCACCTCAGAGAACGACACACATACACATCCTTCCACCACCGCTCTCGGCGTAACACTGAGGGCAGCACCAAAGCAAGCAATGCGCCGGTCTCGCGCTTGAGACGGACGGACAGATAGGCACACAGACATACTGAATACTATACATTCTGGCGGATCCTCTGCGGGTTATATAAAAACACTAATCATTCAAATATCTGAAGAGAATTTGCTTACTGTAATGCATTAAATATCCCAATTGTCAGTTGATTTAATAAATGAGTGACAGCAATTTGAAAGCTCATTTGAGTAGGCTACAGTTTGTACCCAGTAAAATGCATGTAAGCAGTTTTGCCGTGTCTTTTAGCCTTCGCAATGTTTCAGTGTAACTATGTTTCTAATCTAGGTATACCTATATTACTACGCTAGTACGTACGTACCTATGTTCCTACCTACCTTTCGCGTCACGCTCTTCAATAATAGATAGAACAAATTTAGAGATTGAGCTCAAACATGAATCATTTCCCCCGTATCATATCTGCCTACAGTTTTCATTTTTTTCACAACATTCTATTTACTTTGCAGGCAACGGATGACATTTGTAATGAGGCCAGTTGCGTAGCTATGATACGGCACGGGTAAACAGAAAGGGTAGTGTTGGACTTTTTTGCTATGAAGTCTTTTTTGAAGCGAATGAGCTGCCGCGAAATCATCCGCCTCTACAGTCTACAGTGTGATGCCTGAGCAAACACAATGACATCTTGAACACAGAAGATGTCCCTGTTGCGAGTGGAGAAATTAACCGAATCTGTTTTCTTTTAGCTACTATGTAGCTATCACAATCAACAAAGCATAAAAATTATGGGCTACTGATCAGTATCCTCGGGTTCCGAAATAATGAGAAAAATTCGACACACCGACAAAAAATGGAATGTGTGACCTTATGGAGGATTAAATTATCTGTAAACAGGGGGAAATAGAGCTTAGAAAACGCCTGCAAATACGTGCTGTAAGAGAATATTGCAAGATGTACCGTCATATTTCTATGTCTCAAGGTATTTCTATGACTGCATAATTGCGTGATTCAGGGATGAAATCGAAATACTAAGAAAAGTGAGACGAGACGTAAGGTAGACGGACTGCATGAGGATAGCCTGGGTTAAGCGGGAGACGTTAGTTCAGACGGGGTGGTTTAGATATGAGTGCTACCTCAGGTTAAATAAGGTAAGTGAAAATATTCACTAACCGTGGAATTTCCATGGGTGCAGCTATTCATAATATTAATACGCTTGTATCTACGCCAGTGTGTCACGTTCTTCACAAACTGATAGAAGGAAAATAGAGATTTTATTTAATTTCAACTGTGTCATATCTAGGTTTTCATTTTTCTCCACGAAAATCTTACTCGCTTTGCTGGTAGCGGAGGACATTCCTCATAGGGTCAGAGGCTTAGCCAGGAAATGGGTAGTGTTGGCGTCTCTGCTCTAAATCTATTTTTCGATGAGAATATGCTGCTGGGAAAGCTTCAGCCAGTCCGGAGCGATATCTGAGGAAATGCAATGACATATTGAGAACAAAAGAATACACTGCAGCGAGTGAAACAATTGACCCCATCTATTTTCGTTTGTTTGTCACAATCCATCACAATTGAATGAAAATCCTAACGAAATAGCTACAGCAGTCGTTGCCCTGTGACTTAAAGAATTCGTTTATTGTTGCCTACAAAAACGACATTAGTTGTCCGTTTTTAAGACTCAGTTCAAAGTGACAAAAGGTGCTATCGATTAGCAGGCGAAATTAAGTCTGCGAGGTGTGGTGTGCTATCGACCGCCAAAATGTGCTTCTGAGAAATTTGCGTTGTATACTGCTTTTTATTGTATTAAACAAAACAGAAAAATGATGGGTTACTGATCAGTATCAACGGGTCCCAAAATATTGAGAAAAAATTGGATACGCCGGTAAAAAATTGGAACGTGTAATCTTATGCAGGGCTAAATTATCTGTACACTGTAGGAAACGGAGCTTTAAAAATGTGTGCAAATACAAGGAGAACATTGGAAGAAGTATTTCTATGTTCTTATCAAGACACAAGTGCGAATTCTTTGCTGAGAGAACAAATGCGTGATACATTAAGAAATTGTCGAATTCTCGAGGGTCACCTACGGGTCACGTTAGCTAATAGGAGGAAAGGTTAGGCAAGATATAAGGTAGAAGGATAGCGTAACGATAGACGGGGTTAAGTGGCGGACTTTAGTTTAGACGGTGTGGGTTAAGTTAGAAGCGCTACCGGTACCTCAAATTAAATAAGGTGAGTGAAAACATTCACTAACCGTGTGTGTCAGGCTCTTCACTAATAGATCAAAGGAAATTAGGGCGTCCCGAAGTACTCATGGATACGACCCGGGAAGGGATCAAAGGAAGTAGGAGTCAAGTTCATATTTCTGCTCCTACTGCTCGCAGGTCTAGGGTAGAAGTTTCACGGCCAGACTTGGGACATTTTCAACCTTGGTATGCGTGATACCTGTACGAGCGTATCATAATTAAAGAATAATTCTTTTGTTCTGTAGAATTTCCACAGGTTCATTCAGTATTAGATAGGGGAAAATTCGGATGATATTGGACTGAGATATCACTCAAGAACATTGCTTCTGTTCTGTGGAATTTCCACGGATTCCAGCGGCATCCACAGCAGCGTAATCAGAAGGGCAGGAAGAACCATTCCCATGTTTCGTTGGACTGAATTCGTCAGGATTAGTAAGTGACTGGCGTTATTTATGTCATAGGTTAGGTTAGAGGAGCTGCGTTAGGTTAGGTGCGTTATAATTGCGTATCTTAGATTGTTACATCATATAAAGTGAGAGTATTACCAAATAGGTGAATTCCTACTGGTCACGTTAGTTTATACGACATAATTAGACTAATTAGGCTTGGATAGACAGACAATGATAAGCGACGGACGTTTACTCAGACGGGGTGGGTTACGTTAGCAGAGCTGCATTAGGTTACAGGTTACACTGAGGTAAATTTCAATAGTGTAGTGTGGGTCTGGTTCCTTTTGGAAGGGGTCTGGTTCAACGGGTACGGCTAGTGTAGATAAATTCAATGCCTCCACATGTCCGGAGCATGTGCATCTATTGCCATTGCATCTACTGTGAATGTTCAATGTTTTTACATTTACTACACTTGTATGTACGTCCTCTGTGCTTGCCTTGTATTTACAAGTGCTTGCTATCTGTAAGTACTGTCCCCGAGTCTGCTTTGTTAATTGAGAATGCTTTGGCAATTGTTGTGCTTATTTCTTTTTCTGTTGCATTTATATCTAATGCCCTCAGTTCAATCTTAGTTGTACCAGGCTGTATTACCACGCTACAAAGGCTACTTCCCTTAGGAATACAATAGGACCAAGCACACAACCTGGTACGAATGGGAATTATAGTTTTGGCAGTGCACTTCATGCTACTTTCTCTTCATGTACTGGGATAATTACATTCGCCAAAGAGGTTATGTTCTTATCGAGTTTGTTTGTCTGTCTGTGTGTTTGTCTGTCTGTTACCAAGATGACTCAAAAAGTTAAGAAGGGATCTTTAAGAAACTTACGGAGATTATTAGGCATGTTAGGAAGAAAAGATGGTTAACTTGTGGTGGAGATCCGTTCAACCGTATGTTTGTCTGCTTGTCTACTTTTTCTTAGTATCATAGCTCAAAAAATATGGACGGATCTTCAAGAAAATTACAGAAGATGTTATTACGGTCGAAAGGTACAAATGACCAGATTTTAGTGCTTATAATGAGAAAGTCATAGTGTCAGAACGAATTTGAATTTTTCATTAACGTTTCCTTACTTGGCGGAAGTATGCGCTCTCAGAGTGCTCTAATTAATGATGTCATCATATTTAGTACGCTTTCTTTTATAGCCACCGCACGTATTGTAGTCAATCAAGGCTTTTTAGCGTTTAACATATACTTCCATCTGCCCTTTTTGTTTCAACGGTACTAAATTCAAGTTTTTGGAAGTCATCTATATGCCTGTCCCGTCTTACTGTCACTTTTGAGCCGCATATTAGAAGGTTGGTGTCACGTGCTTCCACTAAGATTGGGCTCCTGCGTAAGGTGAATTCTGTGTTTTGTGACAGTCAGGTTGTCCGCAGATGTTTTTAT
>LQNS02278160.1:23280018-23291360 GCA_001587735.2 Parhyale hawaiensis
AGTGAGGCTAAATTGTGACGATGAAAATATGATGTATTATACGAAGAACCCGGCCTGGGCCTTAGTGACGATCCGCTGGATGCTAATCGATAAATCCCGCGTCCAATAATCCGCAAGAAGGGCCACAGTTCCGACGTCAATTATAGAGATTAATATCACGGTGCCAAGTATCGAAGAGTTGAAAATGGCATTTAATTAGAAGAAAGATGATGTGTCAATCGGCCCCAAAATTCGCTCGAAATTCCAGTGACGACAATTCTCCGGACGACTATGCCAAACTTCTGCATGTTGTGGAAAAAATAACGGGCGAATAAATACAGGTAGACGAGCTGACGCCTCCGCAAGGCGTATACGTAAGGCACAACACATTACCCAAGATTCGCCACCCCCACTGTGAATTAACACTTCAGCTGGGCTTGCAAGAGCCATAGCTGGTCAATGGTGCAAAGACAAGCACCCAGCCTAAACTGAACTCCCAATTCTCCTCTAACCCCTGAAGAAACTACATATATTCCCTAACTGGCAACTGTTGCCACGTTTCACGGCTGCATTTTTCTTGTAACAGCCAGGCCAGTTCCCACACTGGCCCGAATTTCGCAAATTCCTGAGCAGGCGTCAGTTTGTAGAGCGCCTCAACTCAGAAAATTCGATCCCCGTGTACCCCGAGCCATAGCTGCATGTGGCCAGCATATTGGTTACCTACCGCCGGCATTCCACAGAGTTTAGAGCACGGTTCACAAAAGATTTGCCCTCTGTATTTAATTTGTAAGAGAAGTATTTTACACAAAGTACTCATTGGTTCCAACTGTTATTTTCTTTGACACGGCAGTTAATTAATTAATTGGTCACGCGGCAATTAATTACCCAATTAAATTAGACGACCTAGTACACACGTATTCATGTGTATAATTATATCATAACAACTCTATGTGCATTTCAGAGATTTCTCTATAAGCTAAGACATAGGCTGAGTAAAATTTCAAAAAGGCCCATGAACTTAGCAACACTGTAAAGGAACTTTACCACGCCCAACTACCTTGATAAAATGGATAGAGTATAGTGACATACTCTCTTCGCTAGAGAACACGATGATCAACTATGCTGATGATTCCACTTTGAAAGCAGTGATACCTACCCCTAGCATGCGTAATGTTGTCACCCAGTCTCTGAATAGGGACCTGTCGCTCGGCCTGGAGTATGAAGCTGAACGCCAATAAGACCAAGTCGGTGATTGTTAGTCGGTTTCAGACACTTTTACCGCAGCACCCATATCTGAACATAGATGATACTTTAATTCAGGAGTCTAGCTCATTGGAGACTCTCGGTGTTGTCTTTGATGAAAAGCATACTTATGAGCCGCATATTAGGCGACTGCACCTGTTCCAGTAAGATTGGGCTCCTGCGTAAGGTAAATTCTGTGTTTGGTGACAAAGAGGTAGTCCACAGATGCCTTTTTTTTTGCTTTCTTACTGCCTGTGTTGGAGTATTGCTCATCGGTCTGGGCTTTAGCTGTTGACAGTCACTCGCGTCTGCTGGACCGACTTGTTAGTTCAGCCAGCAGGCTGTGCGCTGAAAGTGATCTGGTGAATCTGTCCCACAGGGGAGCGGTGGCCGGACTCTGTATGTTTTATAAGGTGTACAACAGTGAGAAACATTGGTTGTATTCATACAAGCATGCAAGGATGAAGATTCATAAAGCTGAAACGTTAATTATGTCAGTGCTTCCTACACAAAAGGGACATCGGAACGAATTAATAGGGAACTAAAGCCCTAAAACACCTAACTGGCAAAAAAGAAAAGAAAATACCATACGAAAAAATTGCGTCAACTTAAAGATAAACATAAACCATCTGATTTAAGTGGAGTAGTTTACTAACTAAATTGTTAAGATTGTGATGAAATGTACAATTTGTAAATAGGAGGGACTGACTTTCTGAAACATCAGCACAAGAATAAAAGAACATCAAACAAGCGTTTAAAAATAATAATCCAACTCTTTCGCATATCAACATGTACGAGACACAGGCGATTCAATCAATGAGTCAGAATTCTAAATTCTATAGCAATGTGAACAGGAAAAAACAAAGACGCTTTTTGGAATCCTCTTTTACGTAGCTTAATAAAAAAAAATGTTACATAAGATACTAACAAATATCAGAAATTTATAGACCTGGAATTAACTCCTTGTTGGGAATTTTCGATCAGCCTCTCCAATTATGATAGGTAGCTATATTAAATGTTGTATCGCTCAGGGGCCATAGGATGGGCCACAGGGTTAGGTTAGTTTAGGTTCGCCCCCCATCCTATGACGTCGGGCCAGGCAACCCCAGGGGTCCCGGGTAGGTTACATCAGCCATTAGCTAGGCCTTCGGGACGTCTCTCTTTTGTGCCCACTTTGCTTTCTTCCCGATTTCGTACTCCTACTTGCTTATGCTTTATTCTGTTCTTCCTCTTCTTTCTCGACTTGCTGTTCCCATGCGTGTTGATCCTGTTTGGGAACACCTTCGTGCATGGGTTCCCCGTTTCTATCGGCATCGATATATTAATACACTAGTACGTACCTACCTACCTTTGGTGTTACGCTCTTCACAAATAGATAGACGAAAATTAAAGATTTGACTTCAAATGTGAGTCATTTCAACCGTATCATATATACAGCTCCAGATTTTTTACATTAAAGTCGCATTGCTGGCAGGGGATGATATTGCTAATAGAGCCACATGCGTAGCCGTGATACGCTCCTGCGGGAAAGTAAAACGGTTTGTGTTGGGCATCTCTGCTCTGAGTCTGTTTTGAACCGAATGTGCTGCTGAGGAAACATCCCCCAGTACAGTGCGATGTCTGAGCAAATGGAATGACGGCTCGAGAATAGAACACTAGTACTCTGTTGTGAGTGACGAAATTGATCGAACCTGTTCTCTTTTATTATGCGCAGCTATCGCATCAAACGAACCAGAAAAGTGATAGGCTGCTGATCAGTATCCACGGGTTCCGAAATAGTGAGAAAAAGAAAATACTCAGACAAATAAACTGAGATGTGCAACATTATGGCGGGCTAAATGATGTGTACACTGTGGAAAAACAAAACTTAAAAAAGGAGTGCTGATGCATAAGAGAACATTGTAAGCTGTACCGTCGTGTTTCTTCGTCTTTACCAAGACACAAGTGTGAATTCATTACTGACAGAACTAATGCGTGATTCAGTGGTGAAATCGAAATACTAGGAATGGTTAGATGAGATGTATGGTAGACAAACTGCTTAACGATAAATAGAGTGGGTTAACTGGCGGGCGATAGTTCAGACAGGGTGGGTTAAGATATGAGGGCTATCCCAGGTTAAATAAGGTAAGTGAAAATATTCACTATCCGTGGAATTTCCATGGGTGCAGCTAGTACTATATTAATATAACTTATATCCCTTGCTTTTTCCTCTGTGATATCGTTCTGCTCGGAAACGGAGGCTTAAACTTCCTGACTATAACAAACTATACTAAATGTTGTAACTTAGCGTTGATACCCTTTAGCTACATCTCATATGTATCGGACCTGAAGTTTCAAAGTTCCCACCTTGAGAACGACGTTTGTTAAGAAGGTCGAAAGCTTGGTTAAAATAAAATTTAAAATCCAGAAGAAGTATTATTTAAGTCATCTCAATATATGGAAGCTGGAAGTCCTTTATTTCTATCGATAAAGTATATATATATTTCGTTATGGCCTGATAGAGGTACATCCCCTTCCGAGAACCAAGGTTAGGTCTTACAGGACTGGTTCTCCTAATGTCCTATATTATTCACGGGGTTCACAGTGCTGGGAAGCACTTAGAACACTAAGCGAACCAGTCCTGGAGGATCTAACCTTGGTTCTCGGAGGTAAAAGCTCATTGGAAGGGGGCTGGTACTAGGGGTGGTTGGTCAGAGACGATGGTGTCAGCACAAAAAAATTTTACTATCGAGAAGTTGGAGAGCGTGAACGTAGATTTAATTTTCCTTCAAGATTCTTGGTACCTCTATCGAGACATTAGCCACCTAACAGGCCGTTTATAAAGATTCTTGGCCATCTAATAGCCCGTTTCAAAATTTATATATATACATCAAAAATCCAAAAATACGACTTAAACTAAATATTCTAACAAAGTAACTGGTCCTGCACATTCCTCAATTGTTACTTAAACTGAATCTTGAAATATTTTAGACCCTGGCGATAATAAGATTATGAAGTCCAAGTACACAGCCTGGAGTATATATATGGTTCATAAACGAAACAGTTCGGGATTTTGCAATGAAGAGAATGTTTTGTATTTTCATACGAGTTGAATATGAAATACGTTGAATACCTGAAAGCTGATAACGTAAACTAAGTGAAGCAGTTGTCTCTTCATATATGTATATATAGCACGGTTCAACTTGCACCCTAATGGGGCATGATGTCGGCCATTGATGATTATCAAAATTTTTTCAAAGTTCCGTAATCGTTTCAGAAGAAAAGTCAGAAATTACCCCAATTGCAACTGTAAGTGATAGAACCATCAATGATCTGTATTGCAATCGTTGATTGCATGGCTTGTTAGACTTCCATGAAACCTTACATAATACATTTCTAAGCCCGGCGGGTTTCCTCAATTGGTCACAATTGCTTTTGAAAATCTTAGCAAACTGTCGTTCTGGCTTTTGATGAAGAGATCATTAGACCAAATCTTCGTCAAAACTTCCGTGTCTTTATAGGAAATCATTTGATAATGATCATGCTTATTTGGACTGCACTGACCTGTTCAATGTTGTGCACCCTAACACTGGACTGCACTGACCTGTTCAATGTTATGCACCCTAACGCTGGACTGCACTGACCTGTTCAATGTTATGCACCCTAACGCTGGACTGCACTGACCTGTTCAATGTTATGCACCCTAACGCTGGACTGCACTGACCTGTTCAATGTTATGCACCCTAACACTGGACTGCACTGACCTGTTCAATGTTATGCACCCTAACACTGGACTGCACTGACCTGTTCAATGTTGTGCACCCTAACACTGGACTGCACTGACCTGTTCAATGTTGTGCACCCNGTTCAATGTTATGCACCCTAACGCTGGACTGCACTGACCTGTTCAATGTTATGCACCCTAACACTGGACTGCACTGACCTGTTCAATGTTGTGCACCCTAACACTGGACTGCACTGACCTGTTCAATGTTATGCACCCTAACACTGGACTGCACTGACCTGTTCAATGTTGTGCACCCTAACACTGGACTGCACTGGCCTGTTCAATGTTGTGCACCCTAACACTGGACTGCACTGACCTGTTCAATGTTGTGCACCCTAACACTGGACTGCACTGACCTGTTCAATGTTGTGCACCCTAACACTGGACTGCACTGACCTGTTCAATGTTGTGCACCCTAACACTGGACTGCACCGACCTGTTCAATGTTATGCACCCTAACACTGGACTGCACTGACCTGTTCAATGTTATGCACCCTATCACTGGACTGCACTGACCTGTTCAATGTTATGAACGCAAGGAATATTTCATTCGCTACACGTACAGGTAGCTCTCCATTTTTTTTTATCCTATTATAACTGCGCGAGAAGAAGCCTTATGCCCACAACTCATGTCAAGCACAGTTTAACCGCAGTGTCTTGATGTTTTACTCAACATTTAACATTTTCTTAAGCTTGCTAACGTTGTCTAATTATAGTTTGATCCTGACTTTGTCGTAAGGTTGTTTATACATACACATCTATAATGCGTGATGACATGACTAAGGTGCACATCTCTCTCGTTCCAAGCCTTCCTGAACGTGTTCGTTGCATCGTCAATAATTATACGTTTATAAAGCTTCTTTATATGACTACTGGAAAACATCCTGCTCCTTTTCCCTCCTTTTTCCCATAATTTACCTATGCTTGATATTTCACGCTCACTGACATGCATTTCAGAACGTATTAAATTGTTTCCATTAACCTTTTCCCTAGCAACGTTTTTATACTTACTAAGCTCAAATATTTGTAAGGGGTACTAGCATATGCAGTATTACTCAGTCGATTTTATCATGCCTTCATACCTGCCCATCTATTCTACTCCAAAAACTTTTCAAGCCCTTGTTCAGACGTCATTCATATCAACGCTTTCACTCATCCACTCGTCTGAATGTGCTACAATGCCCTAGAAATAGCAGAAAAGTGCATTGAATTCTAAGTTTTATTTCACTCCAAATATAAAGAGATATCCGTTACTTGCCTAGAGACATTGGAGGAGGAAACTGCTTTGACGGTAAACATTTTCTTAACGTTTTGTGCTGAACACAAAGTTGTGCTGTCAACGACGCTGCAAAATATTAGGACGAGTGGATGAATAAACGCGTTTATATGAATGACGTACCCTTTCCCTGCCACAATATATTTGGGCCTCGCACACCCAAGGGTCCCTAGTGCCTTTTCCGCAGATGTTGCAGCTTGCCACAGTTCCTGCTGACGAGGTTAGTTTTATAAAGTTAGGTAGGCTCTCGATACTTTTCCATCGGTTTTCGGGAGGTGGGCCGCTGATCAAGTGGCCGACCTATTCCCGCTAGACTTCTACCTTCTTGTTTTTCATTTCCTTCCCCTGTGCGGCGTAGCTGAGCGAAAGCGTAGCTGAGATCTACCGGTAGAAAAGCCGAAACAAATATCATTGACAATTTAAAATGCGCCCTAGTGGCGCACGAGCCTGTGTTATACTACAGCAATAGTTCGGCGCGGTATAGACATTGCGTCCCTGATGCGCTAGTAAAACTTCAGCTACTACTACTCCTACTTATATGAATGACGTTTGAACGCGGTCTAAGTTGACGTATATGAAATCTCGGAACTTGTAATTCGCACCACGTTACATCTGATAGAAATTGCAGTAGTTTTTATTTCAAGCGCTTCTTTCTAACTGACTCTCGGTGTCTCAAGAAAGCTCCAACAGCCGCAGCAAGCTTTAAAAATTTGATTACTAGCATTTTAAAAAACGTTTTCAAACAAAACACTTATTGCTAGATGGTTGATGATGCATTTAGTATCGAGCCTATATCTGTAGTCGTCACAGATTTCCCTCTCATACACGTGACAAGGCGGACATCGGTTCAGTCTTATTTTCATATTTCTTTTTAACAAAAGCCAGCTCACCGCACAACTGGCCATTGTCCGCTACATCCGCACTGAGGAGGACAAAGAATTTTCTCCTTTTTTTTGCGAACAGCTCGTGCGGGAGAAGAGAAATATCATTCATGTATGTATTTGTTTATAAATAATGATTTGTGGCGCAAACAAATAATACTAAGCGTTAATTTAACGTAGCTGAAGGGAATATACGACGCTGCTTGCAAATTGTATCTAAATTAGGAAGTTTAAAGTAAACGGGCGAAAATTTTTAAATTTCCGCCTGGCCGCACCAAAGCACGTGGCTCCTTAGGAATGCTTAGTCGCAAGCGCTGAAGGACAAAGCTCTTAGAATAAGAACTTAAAGTATCTTCGATAATGTTCCTGCCCATGTGAAGAGAAGCCTTACACGTGGCACGCTGCACTTTATCTGACTGATGGCACAACTGGCACACGAACAGGCCAAGTGAACATGCATCAGCTATATTAGTAAAAGAAAAAATACAAGATGTGATCGCGATTTATGATTCTAAATGATGCGCTAACACACTGCCACTTCCGCCCTGTATGTATTCTTAGAATAGAACGTCAGACTCTCAAACACCAGTAGAGAGGATTGTGTCTGTCTGCCAGATCGGCGAGTTCTTGTAGTGCTTGGCTTTCTGAGTCATCATTACTGGCGTTCAGACGTTGCTGCGGCAGTATTGACCCTAACCACAGGCAAGGATGGACCAGGGGATGCAGTTGTCACACGGGCTTTCCGTCTCTGACGCCGTAGCTCTATTAATCTGAAATCGACTACACTCGTGCGCTTTTCTGGGACTAGCTGGCATCTAGCTGCCGCACAAACCAGTGCATGTGGATCTGGAAGTTGGAGTGGGCTTTCAAGTTGGCCTACCTTTAGAAGCTACTATTACTACATATTATTAAAACTTCATGCTCGGCCCACCATGGACAGGTAGTACAACACAATGAAGCTTTATGCAACACTGAGAAGCTTAAAACACTGCAAAGAAAATCCAACAAAAAACCATTAACAGCTGACTTAAACCTCTGGAGGCCAACACCACCGAAAGCCGATGCCGGCAATGAATTCCAAACCGAAACATACCAGGGCAAAAGGTACCAACTGAACTGACGAGTTCGGCATCTTACAATCTCCAAAGTGATAGAGTGCGCATCAACCGCAGCACGTTTAATCCTCCCAAAGACCTTGAGGGTAGGGACAAAAGAATACAACCAAAGTCTCTCATTATTGTACACCTTATAAAACAGAGTCCGGCCACCCCTATCCTATGGGATAAATTCACCCGATCGCTTTCAGCGCAGAGCCTGCTGGCTGAATTAACAAATCAGTCCAGCTGACGCAAGTGACTGTCAGCAGCTGAAGCCCAGACTGATGAGCAATACTCCAATACAAGCTGCAAAAAGTATCTGCGGACCACCTCTTTGTCACCACACACAGAATTTGCCTTACACAGGAGCTCAATTTTACTGGATGCACATGACACCAATCGCATCATATGCGGCTCAAAAGTATGCTTTTCATCAAAGACAACACCGAGACTCTCCACGGACCTAGACTCCTGAAGCTAAGTGTCATTTATCTTCAGAAGTAGATACTGCAATAAAAGTGTCCGAGAACGACTGACAATCATAGAATTGGTCTTACTGGCACTCAGCTTCAATCTCCAGACCGAGCACCATGCACTAATGCTTGAAAGGTCCCTCTTCAGAGACTTGCGGACAACATTACGCATGATGGGGTAGGTATCTCTACCATCAAAGTGAAATCGTCAGTATAGTTGATCACCGTGTTCTCTAGCAAAAAGAGCATGTCACTATACTCTGTCCATTTTATCAAGGCAGTTTGAGCGTGGTGAAATGCCTCTGTATAATTGCCAATATTATAGGCCTTCCTGAGATTTTGTTCGGCCCATATCTTATAGAGCAGTCTCAAAAATACCCATAGAATTGGTAATGTTGTAGTGAAATTTGACCACGCCCAAACTGCCTTGATAAAATTGACAGAGTATAGTATACAAGACGAAAGTAGCGGGCCAAGTACGTTAGTTTGAGGAACGCCAGACTCCACCGCCACTGAAGAGCTAAAAAAATCTGTCAACAGACACACTCTGCCTTCGCTCAGAAATAAAATCACGAATGATTGACAGAATCCTTCCACTCACACCAAACGTCTCAAAGTTGTACAGTAGACTCTTGTGGTTGACCCTGTCAAACGCCGCGCTAAAACCCAACTGTAGAAGTCGTGCCTCAGACCTAAAATCCAGCGCAGACTGTATATGGTGTGACACCGTCAACAAAGCGTCACAACAACCCAAGCCAGTTCTTTACGCAAACTGAGCAGCAGGTAGCAAACCCGTAGCCCCAGGAAAACGACCAAGCTCACAAGCCACCAGTTTCTCGAACACTTTCGACAAAATGGGGGTCGGCGTAACAGGTCGGTAATTGGCGACATTGGACGACACCGGACCTCTGGGAATGGAAGTAATATTACCAGTACGCTAACAACGGGAAAACTTTCTTAACCGTATGAGGCGCCGGAAGATCACTCCAAGTTTAGGTGCTAGAAAGCCAGCAAGCTGCTAATAAAGCAGAGGAAACATGCCTACCGGGTCCACAGCTCCATAAGGATGAAGGTCCTCAAGCAGCTTTTGATAGAACCAGATCTGAACGCCAAAGAGGTTAAACGAGGTTCAGAGTGACATCCATGAGGCAACGTCAACACATCGCTGCTTCCCGTCAAAGTGAGCCAACAGGAGCTCCGCTTTAGTCAAAGGATCAGCAATGAGACCAACAAGAAACGGCAACGAAGGTTCAGCACCGAAAAGGGAACCCTTTAGCTCACCCCAACAACGATGCTGATGGTCAATGCTCAGCAGAGATTCCCTGGAACGCTGCCATTGACGATACAGTGTCCTCTCATCCACACGCTTCGCCTCGGCGTTACAATCTACATAAGTCTGCTGCCAAGCCTGATGAGCCGATTGTTTAGCTTTGAAAACTAGCCGACACTGATCGTCAAACCACGGTTTGTCCCGGAACTTCACAAGAATTGTCCTCTTCGGGGTAAACTTCTCCAAAACAGACACAGTCAAGTCATTAAGCTCAGATAGGATATTGACTAGAAATAGTCTGGCGCCAAGGTAACGCCTTTACTGCTCCAGATATTGCATCCTAGTTAACTCTGCTCTTAACGAATACCAGTCTCTCCTGGTGTCTGCCACGGGAACAACCTGGTTCAGGTCCAAGGACACAACAAGCTGTGAGTTGTCTGATGTGAAAGTGTGGACACAGTCACCAAGTCAGGGGCATCAGTCATGAGATCGAGACACTTGCCAGCAATATATGTGTTGACCCACGGACTAGCTGCACACAACTAAATAAAGTGCAACTATGCAACACAGCCTCACCTTAGCAATCAGTCGGTGACACAGATCCCAACCAGTCTCTGTAGCACGCATTAACATCCCCACAAACACAAACGCTGGCTTGAGAGTCTTTAAAAAAAATGGTGAAAGTTGGCAAAGAAAAAAATGGCACTTCTAAAGTTTACTACCTTTATAAATCAGAACTTAGAAGGCAGTGCATACAGCAACGCATCGAAGTGCTGAGTACTTCGTGTGAGAAGCAATAGATTGTTGAGGAAAACATGTGAACAGTAAAATAAGGTGTTATAAGCTATGATAACTCTATTCATCCATTCACTATAGCGTAATGTGATCTGACGAACGGCATACTTAATCCACAGAAGTCAGTCGAGATAATAAATAGAACACGATTAGTTTGAACTTGCTGGAACTTTAATTATTGGAAGAAGATTAAACACTCTGGTTCGTATTCAAGCGTTCACAACCAACAGTTTACCCTTGAGAAGGCCAAACGCTCAGTCCTGTGCCGAGCGTGATATGTTCTATTGGAAGATTGAAAGCTTCCATTATGCAGATTTGGCTCAGATATTAATACTCAAGCAACCGGGGATGTGGCATATCGAACGCCTTTGGGGATAAGCTAAATAATTTAAATTGTGATTGGAAGAGACGATTAAAAATACCCAGATATTAAAACAAACAGTTTTCATATTGAACTGCTAAGATACGGTAAAAATAAACCACTATTTGAATCCACGCAATATACCACCAGCGATGGGCATGAAATTGAGAGAAAAACAGTTTTAAGAGACCTCGGAGTGAGA
>LQNS02278160.1:23313397-23328522 GCA_001587735.2 Parhyale hawaiensis
GAACGTTTCATTGGTGCTGCTAACTTATATAAATATTCCACGGATCCAATCATACGCGGAGGTCAGCAGTTCTGTGCAGCTGGGGAGGGTCTTTTTAATAATTTTTATGCCCCTAGCTGGGCTCTTCTGAATCAATGGGTAAGGACCTGGAAAATTTACATGTGGGGGTGGGCACTATGAGTACTGGCAAAATTCAACTGGGGGGGGGGCAGCGAGCCACAAAAGTTAGGCCCTAAGCAGTACATTTTTTAAGGCCTCATTTCCAGTGAGGGGCGCGTGTAACTTTTTAGGGAAGGAGTGTCTCCCCACGATCCTCCCCTGGCTACTCCATTGCAGGGAATTGGGGATATCATCAACCAAGAGGATGGACTTAATATATCACACATCAAGTCCCAGTGTTGAAAGTTTCACGGGTCTGTCTGGAAGGCCTTACAAAGCCGTGAAAGTTTCACGGGTCCAGCTAGTATATATGAATAAAATAGGCTTAAAACAATTAGTCAACGGCTAGTATCCAGGATACGCGTAGCACTGAACAACTGAATATATGCAAAATTTGAATTTTCATTTTTGCAAATTTCTAGAAATTTCTGGGCCACGATAGAAAGTCAGCACAATACTAAAACTCTGATCAACGTGTTTGCTTACTTGCTTGACTTCCTGCAGGCACGTCTCTTTTCGGGATCATATGGGGAGAAAATAGCGTGCTTTGCGTTATTAGCACGATATCGAAAACAAAAGATATCGATGTTAAATCAGTGCTCGTCAACGGTTAGGGTTAGGATAGCTATCCAAGAACGGGATAATTAGCCTGGAACAGGATAATTAGCGAAGAGGAGCACAATATGCCTGGAACGGGATAATTTGCCCCAGAATGGGACAATTAGTCAAGGAATAAAATATTTAGCCAGGAACGAGGCAATTAATCACTAATGGGATAATAAGCCAGGAACGGTACTATAGGGTTTCCATCCCGGGAATCCTTTTGATTTTGGGTCAATTTCAAATCCATGGAATTTAAGATGATTGCTGGGAAATCCCGGGATTTTTTTTTTCAATACCGCAGAAATTCGTTCTGACACTTCAGTTACTGGCACTGTACCTGTTCAAGCGCAATTTACTAGTCATGGCAAGTAAAATTAAGGTTTATGCTCGTCATGGCAAGAAAAATTAAGGTTACAGTGCCTTTTCTTAGCGAAAAGTCGTTATATCCTGCTTTTTCGTCAGAGCTATATCCCCCAAAAATTTCCTCTATGCAGTGACTTGTTGACTAGAGCCATGAGTATGTAGATGCGTGTATTTTTACTAAAGTTTTATTACGGTTGCACTGGATCTTCTTGATTTTGGTAAATTAGTTACACAGCAGCTAATGGGATCTTATTAACTGTACCGTTATTGTTCCAGCTTGCAGATGGTAAAAAAAAAACACTAAATGCCTTCAAATAGAATGGCTCTATTACACACATTGTAATTCTTGCAGTAGCTCACTTAAGGGAAAACTCAGTGATCAACAATTACAGCGACACTTCGATGATCATCTAATGAAGCACAGGTGGTGTTATGGACGCCACTCAATGCACATAGACGCCTAATGGCTAGACTTTGTGACCAGCGGGAGGGCCTGCTGCGAAGAGTAATCTCCACGGTGCACGTAACCGTTCTAAGTCAAACTATTAAACACATGCATAAAAGTGTCAATCAAATAAGAGAAAAATTTTCGTTCTTTCAATTTCATGTCGAAAAGTTTACTACCTACTTCAAGATATGAGTCTTCTGTGCTCAGTAGAATATGGGTTTGTACAAATTTATGCATGTGCATCAAATACTTATGAAATGAATTGTTTTGACTCTAAAAAGGCGATTTAAGAACAATGGTTTTTTTGCTAACTAGAACTTTTACTGATAACGATAGTAGCTAAATTTGCATCTCCTAGGACACTGCACTTGCAACTTAGGCATCGCCGCCGAATGTCGTCTAATCTGTTTTGTGTCAACAATTAAATCCCACAGTCAAAGCGCTGAAGGACAGATCATTAATTATAATTCAATTTGAATTTTGACTAAGAACGCACTTAAACTACAAGACTGTTAGATATTTCTTCGTTTGGAGCACTAGAGAACTGAACAGTGCATGCAGGTCATATAGATATTGTTACCTCGGGTCACCATGCATTAATGTGCCAGTGATATAATAAATATATCTTACGAGAGACTAAATGCAAACAGTTATTAGTTTATTACGTCGATTACGCATTAGTACAGAGAGAAGCACATGCGTCACTAGACCATAGTTTCAAAGTTTCCTTAGAAAGTAAAAATAACAAACTTCAAAAATTTCCCGGATCCCGGGAATTTCCTGAAATTTTCTTTTAAAATCATCGGTTTGGGAGATCTACATTTAGCACCGGGGTTGAAACCCCGAAAGGGGACAATTTGCCGCCAACAGAACAATTAGCCAGGAACGAGATAGTTAAAAGGGACAAGATAATTAAAAAGAACAGACCATATATGGAACAATTTGCAAAGATTGGTATATTTATTAAGTAACAGAAGAATTGGCAAAGTACGAAATATTTAGGAACGAGACGTGCTAGGAACAGGAACGTTAGTGAGGAATGGAACGATTAGCCATAAACATTGTGATTAGGCAGGAAAGAACCAATTAATCAGGATGGAGGCAATTGAACTCATTTTCCTATATACTGTTTAAAGTAATTAAAAAATCCATCAATATTAATATCTTTAATTGCTAAACGATCTAAAAAATTACATCTGATTTAGTATTATTTGACTGTGATTCACATTTAATTATATCACATGGCCCGCCCTCGTCGTGATCTGGCGATTAAAAAAGAGCTACTTCCAGGAAGCCCCCGTTTTCATCCTCTTCAAAAGACTTCTCAAACGTTGAGCAAAACCCCATTGTACTCGCTTTTGTCTCTCTTCAAAAGACGTGTCAAGCTTCAAGGAAACCGCCGTTTTCATCACTCCTGTCTCCTCTTCAAAAGACTTTTTCAATCGCAAGCTAAACATTCGGCGCTTGCTGTCGACATCCTATTGTCAGGAGATAGGTATCTAAGCTATCAGGGATACCATCTCTTTCGCATTCAGTTCATCAACTTTGATAGATAAGCCTTCTATGCTATTGAAAAACTCTCATAGGCAAGCCTTCAATAGCGAAAATGTGTGTCACTGGATGAACAACTTTTGCAAAAAATAATAATGTATGTCAAATTTTGACGAAAAAATAATTTTTCCTGCGAATCGGATCAGTTTCAGTCCCTGAGCATCAAAGGTATCCAAGATACCAAGTTAATATGGCACCGAGAGCCCGAGCGAGCAGTCCACTAACCAATAAATCAATCAATCAATAATTTAGCTATTGGTGCTAGGTCACCTGAGACCCGCTGCACAACCTAGTTTTGAAAATATTAACTTCAATGCATTTTGAAAATCACTTCAGCATAAGAAATTTGAAGAATGAATACATTCAATTTTCACAGCTAATTGTCCTGTTCTTGGCAAGTTATCCGATTCCTGGCCTAGCGTAGCATCACTGGCTAACTGTCCCACACATTCCTAGCTTATCACCACATTCCTGGCAAACTATCCCTTCCTGGCTTATTGTCACTTTCCTGAAAAAATTGACCCGTTCTTCGCCAATTGTCCCATACCTGGCTAGCTCTCCCGTTCCTGTGTAATTGCCCCGTTCATACTTGAAGAATATCTGTTAACACCTTGGCTGTGAATAGTCAGGCAGTATAACATATAACCAAGCTGACTCCGTTGGATGTGTATACATAAAATTAATATAACCAGGCTACGGACTGCAGTTCTTTTCCAATCGATGAAAACTTTGGGGCAACGAACTGAAAACTTGAATCCTGCCGAGCGTTGTCTGTGTCGTCGGCTATGCAGAAGCTAAAAGTGTCTTTCTGTGGCCAATTTCAAAACCATAATCACTGGTAACGACATGATCACCGAAAAGCACAGAGTTGGTCACGGATTTCGTAAACAATTCAGAAATAGGCGTACTGGGAATATGACTCCCATTCTCAAGGGTCTAGTGTCGCTACAATGCGCCAACTACCGAGCTATTATGCTGACGCCCCTTTTGTCAAAGGTGTTTGAGAAATTGGTGGCCCCAAACACGTTTTGCTGAGGTTTGCTACCTGCTTGTCAGTTTGCGTGCAGAACTGGTTTGGGCTGTTATGACGCACTGTTGTCGGTGTCATACCATTTGAAATCTGCGCTGGATTGTGGGTCTGATGCACGCATTGTACAGTTGGATTTTAGCGCGGCGTTTGACAGGGTTAACCACAGGGGTCTATTGTACGAGTTGGAGTCGTTTAGTATGGGTGGTAGGGTTCTGTCAATCATTCGTGATTTTGTTTCTGGGCGAACGCAGAGTGTGTCTGTTGACAGGTTTTTTTTTTTTTTGAGAGTCTCAGTCGCAGTGGAGTTTGGTGTCCCTCAGGGTAGCGACTTGGCTCGCTGCTATTCCTTCTGCATACTAGTGTCATGCTCTCTTCGATAGAGAACACAATGATCAACTATGCCAGTGATTCCAATTTGATAGCAGTGATACCTGCCCCAGCATGCGTTATGTCGCCCAGTCTCTGAAGAGGGATCTGCCGCACATTAGCGCATGGTGCTCGGGCTGGAGTAGGAAGCTGAATGCCAGTAAGACCAAGTCTATGATTATCAATCGGTCTCTGACACCTTTACTGCAGCATCCACGTCTGAAAATAGATGACACTTTGCTTCAGGAGTGTAGCTGCTTGGAGATTCTCGGTGCTGTCTTTGATAAGGAGCTTAGGTTTGAACCGCATGTTAGGCGACTGGTGTTATGTGCTTCCGGTAAGATTGGGCTCCTGCGTTAGGTGAATTCTGTGTTTGGTGACTGCGAGGTTGTCCGCAGATGCTTTTATACTTTCTTACTGCATGTGTTGGAATATTGTTCGCCGGTCTGGGTTTCAGCTGCTGACAGTCACTTGCGTCTGCTAGACCGACTTGTTAGTTCAGCCCGCAGGCTGTGCGCCTAATTTGATCTGGTGAATCTGTTCCATAAGAGAGAGGTGGACGGTCTCTGCATGTTTTATAAGATTTACAGCAATGAAAGACATCAGTTGTATTCTTCTGTCCCGGCCCTCAAGGTCTCAAGGAGGATTACACGTGCCGGGGTTGACGCGCACTCTTTCACTTTGGAGAGTGTTAGATGCAGAATTCGTTAGTTCTGTCGGTGCTTCGTGCCCTGATCTATTGGGGTATGGTGCATCGGCCTCCAGGCGTGCAAGTAAGCTGTTAGTGACTTTTTGTTGGATTTTCTTTCGCTGCGTTTCTGGCTTCCCGGTGTTGCGAGATGCTTCATTTGAGTTGTACCACCTGTCCGTTGGGGCCGGGCGTGAAGTTTTTATAATAATAATGCTTGCTTTCAAGAATTAGATGTCTGTTAAATGTATTCGGAAGATAGCAAGGAGTGAACTTTTTGTGTATTTTAATTTCTTTTCAATTCGAGAGCTGGGCTTGAAAAGTTGCAGTAAGCCATAGTTTTGCTGTACACTTAATCATTATTGTATTCTGTCTACGCCTGAGGCCGAAGGGTCTTTCTCGCTCTCAGTTTCACTTTATTGTTTGTTCAGATAGGAGGAATTCATTTGCTTCTGGCAAAGAAGTCTTCCTCCGTCAAATTCAAAAGCTAAGCACGCACCTTCTATCGACTCCATAGATGACGAATTTTACGTTTTTTCCCCATAGCAAAGCTTGATGTGCTTCGCTGCTGATGATGCGGGAACTAAACACAGAAAATCAAAATTATCAAATGTTAAAAGAAAGCTCTTGTTCAGAGCAGAATCACAAAAAAGACATAGAAAGCGGAGGTTTCATATAAATAATTATTTAAAATTGTTGTAGTAACGCTGATTCACACTAGCAGCTTTCGTTGCCGTCACAGCCCGTCGACCAACGAATGACGCCGCTACTTGAACGACTGACTGAGCTACGGTCGGCGACTGCAGTAGGTTGTCTTTTTGACGCCGTCGATGCGAACGATCTTCGGGCGAGCTTCATTTTTATGAAACGCTGCAATCAATTGCTTTTGATATATAACTTGGGCATTAAACAGGGTTGTTTTCATTTATAAACTAATAATAAACACATCGTTTGCCTTTATTAACGAACGAGAAGCGAACAAGTTCCAAATATCCAACAATTTTACGGTAAAATACTCATCACGTTGCAGTTATGGCGTCACAGCTTCAACTTCGGTAAACATTTTCCCACCAGCGCGCAAGCACGGATCTGCTACCTTCAATGGCAATAATTGGCCAAACTATGAATTTTACAAGCAAAAGCAGTGCTTGCATAAGTACATTCTCACGGTTTTTATCCAAATTTTATATCAAAACCTCATAGTTTGGGCACTTTTAAAGTGAACCTAACCTAACCATACAGCTAATGCGATAATTGTATTTGTTCATTCGTTAAAGCTGTTAACATTGTTTTGCCGTTTTACTGAATGCCTCCAGTACATAAAGTGTCTGAACATTTGATAACACCGTAATAAATTCTCACACACTGTAGTTACATCGCTTGAAAATGTTAGTTGTTGGTACAAGTACAGTCGTAATAGCAACCAAATTGCGTTGCGATTCTATGGTTATTCTGTAAATATGTTGTGTGGAGAACGTTCCACGCAGAAGCAACACACCGTTCTCACGCCCAGTCTGATGTGAAGCCCCACGAGCCAGTCAACTACATTTTCACTGAACGACTGATAGGCTTAAGCGGAGCAAGAGTTGCTCATGTGAACTCGCCTTTACAGAGGTAGGGTATGCGACGGCACAATACTGTAGGTTGTAGTTTTTACGTCGTAGATGAGAACTTTGGGTGAGCTTCGGTTACGATGAGCGCGAATCAATTGCTTCTGAAATGCAATTTGGGCATTAAACAGTATTGTTTGCGTGTACTGTATAAACACTTCGTTGGTCCAGAATTACGCGAGAACCGCAAAACTGTTCCAAATATCTCACAATTTCACAGTGAAACACACATCACCTCGCAGCCATGACGCCATAGAGTCCAGGTAGGTATATATTTTACATACTATAAAATAATGAAATTCAATATTGAGACCGGCTGGCCTAACTACATTTCTACAGACAAAAAAGGCTTAAATATGCAAATTCTTATTGTTTTCAATCCAAATCTTCGTTCAAAACACCTAGCTTAAGCATTTTGTAAAGCTCACTTAACCTAAAATTTCTTCGTTTTGTAAACAAAAGCAGCAAGATACATAAAAATTTTCCCGGCAGTGTGAGATTTACTAACGATATAAAGTTGTTTTTTTTTGTTTGTACCTTATTTTTAGTGCACGCGGAACATAAACAGACACAACCTTTCGTATGATCGGAACAAATTGTCAGGCACTGCTGGTAAGTCGGCTGTAGACGACAAGTTGCAGCTAAGCTGCTTTTTTTTTGTATGAATTTTGACATTATCAATATTGAAATTTCAAATTCTGGTAGTTGACTCAAGTACACCAGTAATTTTGTAAATTGCA
Organism: Parhyale hawaiensis; assembly: GCA_001587735.2. NCBI lineage: Eukaryota > Metazoa > Arthropoda > Malacostraca > Amphipoda > Hyalidae > Parhyale > Parhyale hawaiensis. Next base: position 23,320,956 of record LQNS02278160.1, read on the forward strand.
ACCAATGTACGTTGCGAACCATTGGCTATTCTGTAAATATGCTGTGGAGAACATTCTACACAGCACCAACGCATCGTTTACATGCACAATCAAGTGTAAAACAAGACTAGGCCGCCAAAAACAGCACATTAAATTTTGCTGCAAAGCACAGTATGGGCCAGAATAATCTCCTTTGCTTGCATTTATTTATTTGTAAGGTACTTTATAATTATCTAAACCACCATAAGAAAATCAAATATGTACTTATTCGTTGGAATAAGGATTGTTTTGTAAATATCTGGAATTTGTTAATAGCGATTGTAACGAATTCCAGAAATTTACAAACCAATCCTGAAATCTTCGGTGTGAACAGTTCCCCTTGATCTCTCCAACTATGCACTTTTTGAAAACAAAATGCTGTTCCGTATTCTAGATACATTGTATATAGCTATCATAACTCACGGGTCTTGAAGTTTTTTGCCTTGAAAACNAGTACTGTGAAGTGAATATGAAGTGTAAATAAGGCTTCAGTCAAGAAAAAGAAGTTAAATTGAGTCGCCGAAAGGGAACAAATTCGGCGCTAGTGTTATGAAAGTTTCCACCAACATGCACTGCAATTTTCTATAGTTAATTGCTAAATTAGTATGTATTATCTTCATTTATTTATACGCTAGAGATAAATTTTGCAATTTAAGACGATTTTTCTGTTGAAATTAGTTAAAATACTCCTAGGCTGCTCAGCCATAGATTCGTCGATGATGACGTCACTTTTTGGTGCTAATTTTTCGTGAGTCCTCCCTTTGCTCCCTGATAACGCCATAGACGCTAGTTAGGTATATATTTTACATACTATAAAGTAAAGAAATGGAATATTGAGACCGGCTGGCCTAACTACATTTCTAGACAAAAAGACTTAAATCTTAGTAAGGCATTTTGTAAGGCTCACTTAACCTGAAACTTCTTCGTTTTGTAAACAAAAACAGCAAGATATATAAAAATTTTCCCAGCAGTGTGAGATGTACTAACGATATAAACTTGTTTATTTTGTTCGCGCCTTTTGTTTTACTGCACGCGGAACATAAACAGACAGAACCTTTCGTATTATCGGAACAAATTGTCACGCACTGCTGTTAAGCCGCCTGTCGACGACAAGTTGCAGCTAAGCTGCTTTTTTTGTATGAATTTTGACATTATCAATGTTGCCTTTCCAAATTCTGGTAGTTGACTCAAGTACACCAGTAATTTTGTAAATTGCAACCAATGTACGTTGCGAACCATTGGCTATTCTGTAAATATGCTGTGGAGAACATTCTACACAGTACCAACGCATCGTTTACATGCACAATCAAGTGTGAAACAAGACTAGGCCGCCAATAACAGCACATTAAATTTTGCTGCCAGACAAAGCACAGTATGGGCCACAATACTCTCCTTTGCTTGCATTTATTTATTTGTAAGGCACTTTATAATTATCTAAAACACCATATGAAAATCAAATATGTACTATTTATTACGTGGTTATGTCGCGTCTCCCTCAAGCAAAAAAGTATGAAATTATATCAGCTCTAAATCTTCTTAGAACTCAGCATTCAAGTACCGAACTTGAGGATTCTTTTTTCCAGGGCTAGATTCATACGATGTAAAGTATCTTAACTGCACTTGACACACGGATGTGGTCATTGTTCAGAGTTTCTCTGCATCGTTTCCACAAAACTGGTTCTGGTTATACCCGAATATTTTTCATAGGCGTGCGGGTGCTAGAACAAGTTCTTTTTTTTACAGTTGGACCCAGAGCACAGATCATTTAAATTAGATTAGATAGGTGTCTCCCAAAGAGACACCGGCACTTACGCCCCGGCCCTCTATAAGCTATTGCCATGCATCTTACAGAAGATAGTTGTGTCAAATTTGAGTGTGTGCGCTATGCCCCTAAAGCTCCAGAATTGTGACGTCACAATCCTGAAAGTTTAAGGGCGTAGCCCATGCACTCAAATTTGACCCAACTATCTTCTGTAAATGGACTGCGGTCCAAAGTGACGAGTCATATATCCAACACATGATCCACCGGTATCTGATGCTATAGAATAAGACGTTGGACGGCCATCACAACAAGTGTTATGCCGGGACCACACTATACTATAGTACGTTCAACTTCTAAGCTGATGTTCATCTCGCACATCGCTCTGATTGAGTAGGGAATATTCGGTATCCGAGATACACCTGTGAAGTACCTAAGCTGAAGGACGTGCGTGCTGATCATCCGCTCGTAAGCTCAGCGTATGCTTGCGTAGTGTGGCCTCGGCGTAACGACTTTATAATAGCTAGTACGAAAAAGTGGTAAACTATTGGTACCTATGGTATATTGAAAGACTTTCGTTCGTGAGACTCGAGACATTTAGTAAAAGTCGTAGGTGGGCATTTGCGGCCATGTAGCAAAAGATAGAGGCATATGCAGCACGAGGGAGCGGTATTGAGGGCAGGCAGAGAGCTGAGGTCGGTCGCGTCTACGGTGGGCGGTGCCAGGCGGCGGTAGAGGTAGACGCTGGAGCGCCCGACGCCGCGGGGCACTGCCGCTACATTCTGCCGACAGCTGTGGTCGGCCCGTGCGACGGGTCTGTGGTGCGGTGAACGGACGGGTCTGGTGGGACAACCAGTCGAGTATGGTGACGTAAACAGTCAGGTATGGTGACGTAAACAGTCAGGTACGGTGACGTAAACAGTCGGGTATGGTGACGTAAAGTCAGGTATGGTGGGGTAAACAGTCCGATATGGTGGGGCAATCAGACGGGCATAATGGGGCAAATTGACGGGTGTAGTAAGGTAAACTGACGGGTATGAAGGGTTATACAGTCAAGTATGGTGGGATTAAGTAGCCAGGCATGGTGGGATAAACAGTCAAGTATGGTGGGATTAAACAGCCAGGCATGGTGGGATAAACAGTCAAGTATGGTGAGACAAACTTTCCGGTAGGGTGCAGCAATCACGGATATGGAGGGGATAACGGTCGGGGTCTTACACAGAGACATATCCTGGACCAGCTACCATTCCCCACCTTAGAACATAAATCATCTTCAGCAGTGGGCACCTCGCATCAATTGTTTGAGTTACTAGAAAAGTTTTCGCTCCCATTTTGAATTCAAGGGGTCTACTTGAAGCCATAAATTGATTTGCAACGCATCGTCTAAACTAGGCGATTGAAACCTAGCGAGTTTACTAGAGTAAGAGCTTTATCGAATGGCTCTTCAGTCGGCCTAAGCCAAGCGCACTCGATCGACTTGACTGGTCCGGAACTCCAGGCAAAAACGCTGAGCTCGTCCTAGTGAATCGCGTTGTAAGATTTGAAGGCAAAGCTTTTTTTCTACTAAAAACTCCATTTTACGAAGCAGGGTTTAGTAATCGAAAGTTTCAGGAGTAATCATGAAGGGTTAACACCTGAAATCCATCTCAGTAAGGCAAAGCTAGCGTATTCGTCCGATATTCTGAATAAATCATATCTAGAAAGCTTAATATCATCGTCCAATCTAAGTTCAAGTTTTTAATTTAGAATTTAATTCTAGGCACGTCAGAAGATTAGATTAGATGTGACGTTTTACCAGAGATTGCCTTATGTAGTAAAGTGGGGTAAAAATGGATAACCCACATTAAAGGTAATAAATGAACTAGGATTTTTTTTTCACTGCCAGCGAGGGAGTTCATTTTCTGCCCGTTATGTGGGTTATCCATTTTTTATCCCTCTTTACCATACTTCAATTTTTATACACATGACTAGATGTTAACAAATGGAATCTTTATCTAACACCATAGTTTAATACAAAGTTTAAATGAGACTGTGATATGCAACGCTTCACTAAGCGGTCTTACGTACAGTCCAAAGTTAACTTTTGCCAAAGTTTACCACAGTTTAATTTTAATATCGACATCATATGGAGTAACATAAAATTGAGCAGTTTCACTCAAACTCATCCGACTCTTTATATTGAAATACATCACCTGATCGATGATGTGAAGGAAAATCTAGATCTTTATCTGAATTTTATCCAAGGTTTTCTGCTGGTGTTAAATGAAAGATCAGTGTTTTACAAGATTCTAACCCAGAGTTTATTTTTAAGCACCTCTCCAGACGGTGTTAAATGAAATCCAACAGTTTTACCTAAAGTTAATTGAGCGTCTAAGTTTAGACACGACACCAGATGGAACGAAATGAAAACGAGCCGAGCAAACGAGCCGCTTGTTCCGTTACTGAAGACTCCAAAAGAGATGGCCTGCGGGAGGCCGTCCTCCATCTAAGCAGAATGAAAATTATTTACTTGCGATGACTGAAAGATTTTATTTTGTTGCGACGGTATTTGCCTAAGCGGAGCCCACGTCACAACACGCTGTAGGCCGCAAGTGGGGGCACGGCTATATTAGAAATAGCATGTACGGTATGTCTGTGTTTGAGATACTAGTCTGTTCGGATGACTGTGCATTCCCTAGTGAGCTGTGTGTGTCAGGATGAACTCTATCTTTGAAATGGGAAATTTACTGTATTGGCAAAAGAAAATGCAAACTCGGCTTGACTGCATACCCCTACTAGGAAACCTACATGCACTGGTTCGTGCTACAGTTACATCTCATTAAGGGCCCGAAAGAGAGTACGGCTGCAGCCGAGCACCGATCCTCATTTCTGAGTAGGCCAGTACCCCTGCTAGTAGACAATACGCGTGTTTAATTGGCCAGCAAATTTAGGCTTTCAAGCCATTATTTGTTCGAAACTTCAGGCAGGTGCGTCGGCTTCGACCCGCTGAGTTGAGTGGCGGGTGTTAGCTCTCAATCGGTTACCCTTGAGACTTTTAGAAGCTCAATCTTACTCCGTAAAACAGACCTTTGAGCAGGTTCAACGTAATCACGTTGTTTTTAACACTTGCAACACATTCCAAAGCGACAAATCAAAAGCTTCTGCTCGAAGTTTCGGACAAGTAAAGCTCAGAAGGTTTAATTTCAGCGCCCAATCGAACAAGCCCTATGAAGGGAAGAGAAACCTGGACCCTGCATGGCTGCCCCGTAAAACTTCTTTCTCTGGCTTGGGAGTAGAACGCCCGGTATAGCAGCAATGAGTGAAGCAGCACTCGACCTTTGGCAATACCAAATTTAGGTGCTGGGCGACTGTAGCGGAACGAAAAGAAGCATATATAGGCGACAGTATATCGCATATCTGTGCCCCGATGGTAATGTCTGTTCCAGGGTCAACGCCTATCAGAGGGTTGTCGCCTGAGGTTGTCTTGTGCGGCGGTTTGTGGGTCTTTAGGAGAATCTAAAGTTCTTGACTGAGACTATTCTTTGCCTTTTACTCTATACATCAACCGCCATTTTCTCAGCAAGTGCTCGTAGATCTTTATCATCTGACTCATTTTGTAGAGGCAGTTTTCTTCTATTATCTTCTACGAAAATCTTCGTGCACATCCAACGAACTATGTTCTTTCATTTCTATCGTAAGTTCCCAGGTGTTATCAGATATCTATTGGGGTAGCAGTGGATGATTTCCAATAATCGTCGATAATTTTCCAATTAGGAGTGATGTCTATGAAGCCCCGTGTTTTTCCTTCTCAGGGTATGGTCCCGATATCTAATTTAACTTAACTTACTAAAAAAGTGTCCAAATACTCTTTTTGAGATTTATTACCACAGCAGCAGTGTAAGATTTGCTGCATTGTAATTTATGCAGCATCTCTACATTCCAAGGTAAACGCGATGCATGAACCCCACGCTTGTAATTGTAACTGGAAAATGCTATGCAGAAGCCCTGTGCGTCTGGCCAATGAGAGAGTTCGTTACATGCTACTTGGGCTCTTACCAAGGGGCGCTTGAACTTCGTAAATGAACTTACAAGAGGTAACTGTGGGACGCACTACGGGCCGAGCTCTACAAGCTTCCATCTACCTGATAAATCTGGTAACTGAATTGACAAGTACCTCCTAGAGTTACGTGAACGTATAGTGCGCAGTACTCGATACAGACGCTGTTTTCAAACCTTCACTTCCAGTTACTCGATATTTACACTTTTGATTCAAAACTACATGTAGGTATGAGTACCTGTATATAATTAAAGATTTTCAACCTAAATTATGGAAGTACGTAAAACAAGCAGGTCCTATTTTGAGGACTTCCAGAACTGCTTTACGACTCAAATTTTGTCTCTGCTTAGCACAGGCAAGTCCCCTAATTTATGCGGGTACGTTTTGGCATAAAGAACAAACCACAGAATTAAAACGAATTAAGAGCAAACAGGCTGACCATCCATCACAGACTCCCAGCCATTCGTGCAGCCAAGCAGCGAGTCAGACAGATTTCCGCCTTGTCGAACGTTCGGCTTCCCATCTCCGTAACCGTTGCTACCTCCCGCTATTCAACCTCCTTACCCGTAAATATACAAAACGGTTAAAATTGCGCTACTGGGGCGTAGGAGGATTAACCCTAAATCGCAATAAGATTTCTGATCGACGACGGCCGCATCTTGTCGCAACTACATTCTTTTTCCTTCTTTCTTTATTGCAGAATTTGCAAAATGTAGCGAAAGGAGTGCCCATGGATGAAACTGAGGCTGAGCAAAAGCTAATGAGATTAGGATACGTATCTCAACAGGACGGTCCCAAGCTCTGACAAGCATGTAATGTGTCTGGTGAAACTGCTCTCCCAAATGGGGATTAACAGACTTGTATGACACTTCCCGTGATTTACCGGACAATAATTGTTCAACTTAATGTTAGATTTTTTCATAATGAGACGATATGTGGAACGCAAGTGAACGCTAGAAGATTCATAATAACCACTCATTCCCACACTGGGAATTAATGAATTTCTTAATATACCTCCTAACAATATTTTTGGCCATCCCTGAAGTTAAGAAGGTAAAACAGCACCTGGAGTGACCGAATATTCTGCCAGGGGCGTGTTGCAATCAGACGCCGCTGTTACCCTCACAGTGTTACACGCGTAGCAGTGAACGCGACGTGCGATCTCAGCGCCCCAGCGAAGTGTTGCGGAATTTTCGGCAAGCTTAAGCTTGTACATTTCTGGCAGTCTTATTTTGGCTGTGTTTTAGGCGAAAAAATTAAGAAATCTACAGAAAAGTGCTTCACATGCTAGAATTCAAGCAATACATGGCAGCGATACATTTTGTAATGCTAATTATAGAGTATCATAGTCACTATTTGTAAATAAAGGCAGTGTTACCCAGCTCATAACCCTAACATTTAGGAGGATTGTCGTCGGTGTCACCCAGTGTTACCCAACCTGTGTCGCATTGGAGGCCGGCGTAGCACAGGTGACACCGAAGGCCTGATTGCAACACGCCCCAGAGGTAGGGTCATGTCGTGTGCTCCTGATTTCTTCCTTCTGCAACCGAAAGAACAGGGGTATAGGGAAGGTGTGCCCACGCCGTAGGATAAACAGTAGGTACCTTACTTTATTAAACTGTAGGCCCTATCTAATTTTACTGCTGCCGTAGGAATGACACTTTTGTATTCACATCATACGTGACTAATCATTCAGTGAATGCTTAAGATGAGTTAAAGGTGTCAGTGATAATGTGGAGCGTTAAGATAGGCTT
>LQNS02278160.1:23372510-23382895 GCA_001587735.2 Parhyale hawaiensis
GGGGGGGGGGGGGAGACCTCGGCCCTCTGGCTGCGTAGGCGGTAGCACAAACTGCCAGCGGTGGGTAGTGACGGGCAGTGGTGGGGGTGATGGTGGCAACGGTGGTGGTGGCGGCGGGGTGGTGGTAGCAACGGTTCTGGTGGAGGCAGATGATGAGGGGGGAGAGGTCGCGTTGGAGACAGGCTCAGATAGAGAGCAGCCAGCCTGGTCGCAGAGAAATATGCTGCGCCACACCACCAACACTCGTATATCGTAAAGCGAAGTTCACACGGGAGCTTTTCCTTCACAATACTGGAAACACTTGACGCTGGCGTAAGTGAGGTCTTGCCATATTGAAAGAAAATTCATGGCCCTAGCATGTTCCAGATTCCGTCTCACGCTCGTATGATACATAAATTTTGGCTGTGCAATGAGTTCGATGTTCATCGGAAAGCGCAATAGCACTGGTATCATGGCTACGGAAATAAGATTTATTGCTAGCAATCATTTGTGAAGTCATCGGTGTCGCCAATTTTAATCAAAAATCGTCAAGACATGCCCGTCTTTGTTCATCTGTCTGTTGTGTATCGGGCAGATGGATTTACGGAGTGAACCACAAGCGAATAAGTGTCCATGGAGTGAATGAAAGATTCTTAGCTTCCAGAGAATAGATTAGTACCAGAAGTCAACGGTATTCTAAGTAGGTTTTTCAGTCGGTTTTTCTTTGTTAATACTTGCAAAGGCCAACTTTCCATTCAGTGTTCGCACAATATTTCTGCTCGGTGGAAAGACCAATAGGCATAATATATCGGAGCCCTCAGGGGGGGGGGGCATAGGATGGGCCATAGGGTTAGGTTAGTTGGGTTCGCCAATCCTATGTTATGGGAAGCAGCGGCCCCAGGGGTTTGTATAGGGTACCTTAGCCATTAGCTAGGCCTAGAGCCCTTCGGAACGTCTGTCTTTCGTGCCGTCTTTTGCTTCCTTCCATCTTCATACTCCTACTTTGATGCTTTGTTCTGTTCTTCCTCTTCTTTTCCGACTCACTGTTTCCATGCGCGTCGACGCGTGCACGAGTTCTATGTTTCTCTTGACATTCTTTACGTTATTACTTGAGTTAGTTCCATCTCGGGTTAAGTATTTGAATGAGATAGTAAACTTAGTAGACTTACTTGACTGGCTAGCAGTATTAAGATTTTGAGGTTTGGCATGCCCGGACTTGAGACAGGAGCGTTGGCTTCGCCACTTGGAATCGTGTTACAGGTGTTAAGAACAACCCGATAACGTTAAACCAGCTAAATTCGCCAGTTTACTGAGCTAGTTTGATTTTTTTTTTTTTTTGGCGCGTTAAGGGGTCAACTCCTGATGCTTGATTCAGCGAGTGGAAGCCAAAAATGCACCTATCCGAAGTTCCGTAGAAGTCAAGTCTCGAGAGCTTAAGTTCCCCCAATTTATTGTACGTGCTCTAAATTGCTAAATTCATGTTTATTGGGCAAAACTTCACCCATTACACCAATGCATCCCCGTCCCCTCTTCTTTACAGCTACCGTACTGCAAACTAGGGTTATTTTGCTCCCATGGGGTGGTAACTTTGTCCATTCATTTTTTTTTCAATGTGTATAAAATAGACATTGCACGAGTTATCATAAAAAGTAGTACACATCATATACTACTGGAATAATACCTCCAGATACGGTCAGAGTTTTGCAATTTGAGAAAATTAGCTGAACATGGCACTCCGTGAGGACACAATAACCCTGTTTTACGGTACCCATCCTTTTACGGGGTCCCGACGGGTACGATTGTAACTATAGTGCCAATCAGTACCATTCTGCTCGTATATTTGAAGAGATAATTTGAGGGTCCTAGAACAATAGGGGCGTAAACGACAGGTGTTTTAAAAGTCTTTTATTTTTGCAGTGGATTGCTCCGGCCGAGCACCTCTGTCGGTAGCATTACGATCTCACACTGTCGGTATCTGCCGGATTTTCTCCGCTTAGGAGGACTGTTGTTAGTCGTCACACTATCTTTATTAACAGATAGGTACTCTACCTTCATTAACCCTCTATCGGGTAAAGAGTCATAGAATTTTAGAAACTTGTATGTGTTAATCTGCTATCTAACGCTGAATTCCCCTTCTTATAGTCTGTAGACGCTAATTCAGTTCATCTGAAAGTCCTCGTCTATCCGAGCGAATCTCCAGACCTTTTCAGATTTTCTCGTTTTTTTTCTTTTGATGATATGACCATCCCCTATGGAGGCCGCCATCTTGGATTAGGTTAGATACCCCTGCACACTCCACCGTAGCATCAGTTATCGACGACTCACGACGGGGGTAACATCGCATCTGCTCTGTTCCTCTAACTTGTGTTTAGCCTGTAGTGGGGTCGACCCCTGTTCTTTGGGGTCCACTATGCATTGTTCAATGGTGAAGATAGTGTTTTCTGCAACACTCTTCGCTTCAGGAGGGGAACAATAAACCCCTCCATGCTCACTGTGGGGCTACCGCAAACACGCACACTTTGCCTCTAGTAAGTCGTGCTACGAGGTACGCTGCTGGATCGAGTCACTACAAAATATTTAATAGGGAGAATGTTCCAGTGACTCTTTTGTAGTGGTAAGTGCACGCAGAGTACCTCTGGTGGATAAAGTACACCCGGAACCCATAGTTTCATGGATTCCTGAAGCTATGGCGGTGTGTGCAGGGATATCTGATCTAATCTAAGATGACGGCCTCCATAGGGGACCGCCATATCATCATAAAATGAAAAAAAAAAAATTGAAAAAGTCTTGAGATTCACCCGGATAGATAGGGACTCCAGATGAGCTGAATTAGCGTCTACAGACTATAAGAAGGGGAATTCAGTGTTAGACAGCGGATTAAAACCTAAAGGTTTCTAAGCTTCTATGACTCTTTACAAGATAGAGGGCAGGTGATGGTAGGATACCTATCTGGTAATTATGATAGTGTGACGACTAACAGCAGCCCTCCTGAGCGGAGACGATGGGGCACGATGCCGAGAGCGTGAGCTCGTAGTGCTACAAATAGAGGTACACTGTCGGAGCGAGCCACTACAAAAGTCATTGGAACATTTCCCCTATTTACGCCATGGGATAGCTCAGATTGCAACCTGTTGTTCTGTACAGTCAAAAATGCGTAATTCTGAGTGGAAATGGTTGAGAATCGTATGTAAAGTTTTTATAAAAGTGTTTTAGAAGTAGGTTTTTGCACCATCGGATAGTACAAATTGAGACCTGTCGTTCTGTGAAGTCAGAAAGGCGCAAATCTGAGTAAAAATGGTCGAGAATGGTATGTAAAGTCTTTGCCTAGCTAGTTTTTTCACAGCAGGGCATTGTTTTTAAGTGGCTCTCCTGTATATTTTAAAAGGTGTCGCTTACGCCCTATTGTTCTAGGGCCTTCATTTCATAAAGGTAACCTTGCAGTGTTCAGTACAGGGATTCCTTACCAGGGTTATTGGGTATTTGCACTGTTAGCCTCCTTCAACCTTCCTCTATAGAGTTTCATGTGATATTCATCCAGTTGCTGATTTGAATTGAAATTTGGTAAGAGATTTTCCCTGAGGATGCTGGATTCGCTATAAATCTTGTGCGCTTATCTTAATTGGGATTTAGAATTTGTTCAGTCTGCAGTCAATAAAGGATGATTTGCGAATGCGTAAACAGCTTCTGAGTCCGATTCTTTTCTGGAGACTATTCTGGAAGATCCCATCCATGACAGAATATCTTGGGCCTCGCTTCTCTTAAGGTAATCCCGAGCGACTTTCTGCGGGGGGTGTTGCATTTGGTTGTAGTTCCAGCTATATTGTCAGTTTGTAAAGTTAAGTAGGTATTATATACTTCCTTTTCTGTTCCGTGAGGTGGGCCACGGAGCTTCTATGTGCTCTTTCTTCTGTCTTCTTCATTTTTCCTCGGTTATCTCTATGAGATGCTTTGTGGTTTCTGTTCCTGCCAGTAGTAGAGCGCATGGCCGACTTTTGAAACGCGTTTTGTGGTACTCGATACTATACTGGTCGGTTGTACGGGGTGTTTGCCGCACATGGCGATCTTACCGAGCCTCGCTGCTTGAATCTCGCTCTTAATGATGATGCGGTGGTGCACCTAGGAGCACCATAACAATAATATTAGTTGAAGTTGAATTTGTTCAACGTACACAGAGAGAAAATTTAGTTGCTGAAACGAAAAAAATATAACGAAACATATTTAGTTGTGTAACTTTCTTCGTAATAAATAATGTGAACTCTAAGAACTCTCTAGTGAATGTGCCAAAAACCTCAACTAAAAACTATTGCATATCAGGTGTCGAGAGATTTAGTAAAGAGGGCTTCAATAGGTACCTACAAAGAACTTTTGTCTTTGGTCCTTACAATGAAATGTGTTAAGTCGTCTTTTTTTTGTTACAGTTGCTAAATGGGTCTCTCTCTGTGCAATAAAATTTAAAAATACACGTTATTATGCAAATCCAGTTTCTGATTACACTGCACAAACCCTCCTATGGTCGCCGGGCAATTCAACTTCACTCAGGGAGACTTTCAATCCGAACTTCGATTCAAATTAGGTTCAAACTAAAATTTCGTTGACGCTTCACATCTTGTTTTCCCAAAATATCATTTATATTTCAATAATATTCCGCACTGAACCATACATACAGTATTTCAAAGACTTTTTTCTTTTGGAATAATCAAATTGACAAAATACGTTAATAGGTAAATGCCTATGCACGCAGTATGCGTTTTGTGTATACAGTATTTTTCCTGTATATATGCAGTATTTGGTCTGTGTGTGGTGTTTTTCGCTTACACGGAGATAACCGTTTAGTAATTGCTGCTAAAAGTACAACTAAAACACATTTCGTGGTGAAGAACAGAGACCAAAGATCTTTACATATACATAATGTAGCCCTTATAATTAAATATTTTAACACTTTATATGTAACCCTTCAAGGGGTACAAGATGGGCCGTTAGTTTAGGTTCGCCCGCAATGTTTTGGGGTGCAGCTCCTCCAGGAAACCCTGTAGGTTACCTTTGCCCTTAGCTAGGCCTTCGGGATGTCTGTCTTTCGTGCCCGCTTTGTTTCCTCCGACTGCATATTGCTGCTAGCCTACTGATCTTACTTTCGTCTGCTCTTCCACTTCTTTCTCGACTTGCTATTCCCATGCGCGTTGATCCTGTGAGGGAACACCTTCGTGCATGTGTACCACGTGTTGATCAACATACTATATGTCCCTTCATTCTTCCTCTGTGAGATCGCTATAGTTGTGGAAACGAAGGCTACGCTATTCAACAAAACAACACTAATAATGATACAATAGGGAAGTGAATGACCAGTATCATAAAGTACAATATGAAATGGTTCCACCGTAAAATAGTCATCAGCTGTATTCCATTTAAATATATCCAATATTTCATATTTCTACTGGTTAATTGCAAATCTGAGGAGGAGTTAACCCATACAGATGTCTTGGTCATCCTAGAGGCTAAAGTTGTAAAACAGCTTCCGGGGCTGCCTAAAATTCTGTTAGGGAAATGAGCATAAGCAAAAGCCAAACGGCAAAATAATATAGGAACCTTGCTTTCTTACAGAGGAATTGGCGGCACTCGCCCGTTTCACTCTTTCACCAAGCAGACATGTTATAAATTTATGTATATATTTATATTCCTATTAGGTTACTGTGAGAGGATGTCGGGTATATACCCGATATATACTCTCGAGTAAGGTTAGGAAAAGCAAGGACAGGTTCTCCTAGAATTATTGATATGTCAACAGAACCTAACCTTGCCTTTCTTAACTTTATGAAGGCTAACTTATTCTTGTATTCACATGTAGTGTAGGCGGGGTTGGGTGGTGCCTCCAGTAAGATGATTTTGCAGATTACACTGTAACAAATTTCAAGTTCAAGCATGAACGCCTCGTAGCGTAAGACCAACACCCGCGGTAGGGGGCAAATTCAACGCCGTCCATTTTTATGGCCAGCTAATTCTAGTTTTTTTTTTTTTGGCACTGTTCACATCTAAATCAACGCACCTGACTCCCTGCAAAAATTATGAACATAGCTCAACTCCTTCTGCCTTTTTTCGGGTGGAGTTACAGATTCAACGCCGTCATTTTTAATGGCCAGCTAACTCAAAATTAATGCTACTTTTCATATCTTAGACAACCCACCTGACTGCCTGAAAGAAATTATTATTATGAGTCAACTCCTTCTGCGTTGTTTTGGGTGGACAGTAAACAAAATTCATCGCCGTCATTTTTGATGGACAGCTAATTTCCTTCTTTGGCATGAATCTGCAAACAATTACGACGATTACTCAACTCCTTCTACCAATTTTTGATAAATGCAGAAATATATATTTATATATAGCTAGATGGGGCTTTAAACGTAAGCGAATCTGGCTAAAAACGACGCTGTCATCTGCGGAGGTTAGGTGTAAGCTTGAACTCTACACCTAACGGGATTCTCATCGTACGTTTCTCAACAGATAAACGCTCAAAACGGGTTGATCCTTGCTGAGGCTGCCCCCATCCTCACTAGACAGCCCCTTCAATGAGCTCTCGCTCGGACGGTTAGGTGAAGGCCAGGACTGGTTCTGCTAGCGTTTCTAAGTGTTTTTACTGCATTTATGTGGGTTTTTAGTGTTTTTATTTGTTTTTAGTGTTTAGGTCAGATTTTTTTATGTTATAAGTGTTTTTTTTTACTTAGCGTCAATCTTTGATTGGCCTTACTTAGCGTCAATTTTTAATCGTATATTTTGATCGTTAGCAGAACCAGTCTTTGCCTTTTACCTAACCTTATGAGAAAAAGCTCATTGGACGTTAGCAAAACCAGTCCTGGCCTTTTACCTAACTTTACCAGTACATATTGATTGGCCTGTAGACTATTACACTTAAAAGCCTATTATACCGTAAAATTACACCTAATGCAAAAATGTTACACTCCACAAACCCATTTACATCCAAACCATTCATTAGCTATATATATACTTAAATCTTGAACAAAAACATTATCAACTCTTACACTTCATTTGCAGGTGATAGAGAAGCGCATGTTACATATATGACCAGTTTCGAGGTAAAAAATGCCCTGATTCTGAATCTGACCTTTATTCCTTCAGATTAGGCGCTGTTTCCCTCTGCCATCTACCATGAACCATATGCTGTTGCTGTTGGGTATGAATGGAAAATACACATGTCAATTTGAAGGATATTTGTCCCTTTAAGCCTCTTGAGTGAAGTGTGGTCTTCTGTTTTTATATTCCAGCAGTAGTCTGACAACATGCCAGAATTCCATTTCCCTTCGAATCTTTGCCCCGTCAGTGAAATATCCTGACGCAATCCCTCGCCAGCCATGTTCATTACTCACATCACCAAGATTTTCAGCAAAAAATATCTAAAAGAGAGTGGATCACATAAACCTTAGACATGTTGTGTCCCATATCATGATAACGACTCAGCAGCTCTTTCATGCCATTTACATGAAGTTTTCAGTGCGCTCCACGTCATCTGGCTGCTTCTAACACCTGAGGCGATTCTTTGTGGCGAAGTTGTGTGCGTGAATACAACCACAAGTTGCTGAAACGACCAAATTCATGTCCACGTGACGACCAAAAACGTGGTTGTCGCACGGAGACTCGTTTTTGGTTGTGTTTACGACCACAAGTCGCAACTTCATTTTGAGTGCGCTTATCGGTCTTAGTTGTGACGTCACATTGTTTATTTACAAAGTGAAGTTGTTTGATTGGAGTAGAATTTGAAATTTTATGGGGGCTGAAAAGATTTGTTTATAGTTATAGGTTACCTTAGGCTGAAATTTACACCAAAACCGCTTGTTTAAAGACTGTCATCGTTTATAGAAGGGTATAGTTATTTGTTTGTTGACAATGAGAGCTTGTCATGTTTGTCGAGAGAGGACGCTGAATACCATCTCATGTCCTTGTGACTGCTCTAGTTGCTCGTCAATGGAACCATAACTGTGTTTATGGTTACGAAGTTTTGGTTGTTCACGGACGGAGAAACGCCTCTGCACCACGATTTAAAGGGACAAAATCAAAGTTCCTTTCTGCAGTTTCGGACGAGTCGAGTGGGCCTTGATCCATTCGCAATAGAATATCTGCAGCGTTGTCGTTGACGTGTTCTTCGGTAATGCAGCGTCAGTCATGATTCGCTGCTTGGCGGCATTGACCCATCGGGAGCAGTTGTTGCTAGTCTTCCATCTATAACGCCTATAGCTCGGATAACACTGTGCAACACAAAAACGTACAAGAGATCTGGGCCATTTTTAAATGCACAATGACATAGGAAATCCATTTCTGGCGTTCTTTTGGGGAAATTCTCTACAGTGACAGAGTGAATTCCGGAAAAACCGTGCCTAATACAACAAAGAGGTCAGAAATGGATTTCCCATGTCACTGTTCTCATAAAGGTGGCCACTGATCATCTGTGCTTTTTTGAGTGTTTCACAGTGTTATCTGTCGGAAAATGCCGCAAAAGTCCTTATATTCTTGCGTGTCCGCTATGTACCTATAGTAATAATCCATAAAGAAGACACGGTAGCGTTTGCTCTCATTGACTACCACATTACTCATGGATTTTTAGGTTTCGGGCCCTCGTATTGTAACTTAATAGGGGTATATATATATATATATATATATATATATATCAAATATTGTTCGTTTCACGCTCTTAATGAAATGTATAGGCGAAGAATAGGCCAAGTTGCAGATTTTCTAGTTATACTGCGTTTTCACGGAGATCGGTGAGCGAACATTAGACTAGGTTGCAGAAATTAGCCGTAGTGGCAGTTCTTATAATTGAATCTGCGACTTGCTCAGCCAACGTTGAACTCGAAATTATGAAGATATTTACAACTTATTTGCAACTTCGTCTGATTATTATTACTTTTCCCATGCAACGAAAGTGTATTTGATCTCTGTTCTCAAAATACTATTTCAGTAGTTGATCAGCGAAACACAGGAGAAGCGATTTTTCACGGGCAGTAGAGGAAAATTATTTTCTCAGCTTGATGTCTCCCTTGTCGAAGCAGGTTTCGCTTGAGCTTTACAATTTCGATATATGTACTGAAGTTACTTGTTGTTGTATGGAAAATACGCAGTGACGAATTAATCAAATTCAGTGACGTTTCACTGCATACCAAAATAAGCTCTTTTTCTTGCAAGTCTAATACGGTAAGGAAGGACAGTGCTGCTTAGATAAATTGAAACAGCACTCATCTCTTAGATGACAATTTGAGTTGGCTGTTGTATCGTATCCTTCAGAAGCATATTATTAAGGAAAGTGTGATTAATGAAGAAAAATCATCACAAATTCCTCCCTGTAATTTTTGACAACACGGGTACTCTAGCAATGGAGAAAAATCCAAATTTAAACCAAATGAAATAATGCTTTTGATGCTGCTAAAAATGTTTACATATAAAGAAACATCAGGAGCAATAGATGATTTACAGAAGGGAAACCTTTCATATCCCAAGCTCCAGAGAAAGTTGTGTATCCTTCTGTACTGGTGACGTGTATCTTTCTGTACTGGTGACGTGTATCTTTCTGTACTGGTGACGTGTATCTTTCTGTACTGGTGACGTGTATCCTTCTGTACTGGTGACATGTGTCCTTCTGTACTGGTGACGTGTATCTTTCTGTACTGGTGACGTGTATCCTTCTGTACTGGTGACGTGTATCCTTCTGTACTGGTGACATGCATCCTTCTGTACTGGTGACGTGTATCCTTCTGTACTGGTGACGTGTATGCTTCTGTACTGGTGACGTGTATCCTTCTGTACTGGTGACGTGTATCCTTCTGTACTGGTGACGTGTATCCTTCTGTACTGGTGACGTGTATCCTTCTGTACTGTTGACGTGTATC
Organism: Parhyale hawaiensis; assembly: GCA_001587735.2. NCBI lineage: Eukaryota > Metazoa > Arthropoda > Malacostraca > Amphipoda > Hyalidae > Parhyale > Parhyale hawaiensis. The sequence continues at coordinate 23,382,380 of LQNS02278160.1, forward strand.
TTTCTGTACTGGTGAGTGTATCTTTCTGTGCTGGTGACGTGTGTCCTTCTGTACTGGTGACGTGTGTCCTTCTGTACTGGTGACGTGTGTCCTTCTATACTGGTGACGTGTGTCCTTCTATACTGGTGACGTGTGTCCTTCTGTACTGGTGACGTGTGTCCTTCTGTACTGGTGACGCGTGTCCTTCTGTACTGGTGACGCGTGTCCTTCTGTACTGGTGACGTGTGTCCTTCTGTACTGGTGAAGTGTGTCCTTCTGTACTGGTGACGTGTGTCCTTCTGTACTGGTGACGTGTGTCCTTCTGTACTGGTGACGTGTATCCTTCTGTACTGGTGACGTATATCCTTCTGTACTGGTGACGTGTATCCTTCTGTCCTGGTGACGTGTATCCTTCTGTACTGGTGACGTGTGACGTGTATCCTTCTGTACTGGTGACGTGTATCCTTCTGTACTGGTGACGTGTGTCCTTCTGTACTGGTGACGTGTGTCCTTCTGTACTGGTGACGTGTATCCTTC
>LQNS02278160.1:23392888-23409996 GCA_001587735.2 Parhyale hawaiensis
TGGCGGCCGCTGCCAAATTGGGGCATTCACCATTGGTTCATTCTTGGAGCTTCTAATCAATATCGCCAGATTTGCCATGCATAGGCCTTAATACGATCCCCTTGGAAAAATATGCCGTCAAAACACCACATTAAGTGTCGTTTTTCTAATCCCATCAATTCCCTAGGATAGATTCTTCTGTGCAGTACGTATTTCTGTTCAGAAGAGCCAGAGCCATAAGATGGTCGACAGCCAGCGTTCGGGAAATGTTCTGTGAAATTTTCCTGGAATTCTACGCCATTGCAATCTCAATCTTTTGGTGTAGATTTTTATAGCTCCCCAAAGCCAATACCTACATTTTATGTACCATTACCATGGCCTGTCACCACTTCCCTGATAACGAAGACCCTTGTTCATTTTATTATACTCAAATCAATAGTCTGTAACCAATTACCAAGTACTTTTTCAACAGTTCTGTGGGAAATGTCCAAGATTATGAGTTCAATTATATTACCTTTATCATTCCATTTCTGTATAAGTCTCCGAATGTTACAGCTCTGTTTCGTACTAACAATTTCTGAGCTGATATCTTAATCACAGCCTGTTGACTATTGTCTTATTTTGCGCTATTTGCATCCCATAACTTTTGTTGATGCTTCTTACAGCTACCAATTAACCCTGCACCTTACCTTATCTATCTCATCACAGTAACGAACCTCATCTCTTCACCTTAACGAACCTTATCTCTTCACCGTAACGAACCTCATCTCTTCACCTTAACGAACCTCATCTCTTCACCGTAACGAACCTCTTCTCTTCACCTTAACGATCCTCATCTCTTCACCTTAACGAACCTCATCTCTTCACCTTAACGAACCTCATCTCTTCACCTTAACGAACCTCATCTTTTCACCTTAATGTACTTTATCTCTCCATTTTAACGTAGCTTATCTCTCAAACTTAATGTGCCTCATAGCTTCACCTTAACGTACCTTATCTCGTCACCTTAACGTACCTCATTTTTTCACCTTACTGCACCTTAACGTACTTTGTCTCTTCACCTAAACGTACCTTATATCTTCACTTTAACGTACCTTATATCTTCACTTTAACGTACCTTATATCTTCACTTTAACGTACCTTATATCTTCACTTTAACGTACCTTATATCTTCACTTTAACGTACCTTATATCTTCACCTTAACGTACCTTATCTTTTCACCTTTAACGTAGCTTATCTTTTCACCTTAACGTAGCTTATCTTTTCCCCTTAACGTAGCTTATCTCTCCACCTTAACGTACCATATCTCTTCACCTTGACGTACCTGATCTCTCCACTTTGACGTACATAATTTCCTCTCCTCAACTTACCACCTCTCTCCACTTTACCACCTCTCTCCACTTTACCACCTCTCTCCACTTTACCACCTCTCTCCACCTTACCACCTCTCTCCACCTTACCACCTCTCTCCACCTTACCACCTCTCTCCACCTTACCACCTCTCTCCACCTTACCACCTCTCTCCACCTTACCACCTCTCTCCACCGTACCACATCTCTCCACCGTACCACATCTCTCCACCGTACCACATCTCTCCACATTACCACATCTCTCCACATTACCACATCTCTCCACATTACCACATCTCTCCACATTACCACATCTCTCCACATTACCACATCTCTCCACATTACCACATCNTCTCTCCACCTTACCGCATCTCTCCACCTTGCCGCATCTCTCCCCCTTACTTTTCACTTTACCTCTTTTTATATATCTATCTTACCTTACTTTATCTCCCAATTTACCTCATTATTAATCTCCCCAATTTGCCTTATTTCATCTCTCTAACTAGCCTTATTTAATCTCTCCAACTTGCCTTATTTTAGTTTTTCAACATGCCTTAATTTTTTTATCTCACCAAATTGCCTTATTTTATCTCTTCGAATTGCCTTATTTTATCATTCAAATTGCCTTTTTTTATCATGCCAAATTGCCTTTTTTTTATCAAGCCAAATTGCTTCATTTTATCTCGCCAAATTGCCTTATTTTATCTCGCCAAATTGCCTTATTTTATCTCGCCAAATTACCTTACTTTATCTCGCCAAATTACCTTATTTTATCTCGCCAAATTACCTTATTTTATCTCGCCAAATTGCCTTATTTTATCTCGCCAAATTGCCTTAGTTTATCTCTCCATATTGCCCCTAACTCCTAATCTCCACATCTCAAGTCTCACGACACCACAGCTAGTGTCTAGTCACAGGTGTCATATATTTTATTACACGCTTGTAATCAGTCTAACTAAGCCTCTATTCAGTCTTACAAAGCATGTTAATACTCGAAATTCTTGATACTCCACCTCATCTATCTAATATTACTGACTTCAGCCGATCTTCTTCATGTACGCCCATGCAATTTTCGCTCGAACACAGCGTTTGATCTACCTTATTGTCTCAGTGATGTGGGATTTTATCCGCATTTTTACATTGCACATTCTTGTATGAAACGGGGTATTTATCATGCCTTGCATCAGTGTCGTCAGAGGTGATTTAATTTTGCTTGCTAACCTCTCTATGAACTGGAATGTTCATGCTACGTAGTTCTGGTGTTGTGGTATCTAATTTTAGATTTTTGCCATTATCCTATCTTCTATCAGAAATCAGTGTTGTCCTACTTTTTCTCGGTGCTGTGGTATTTTATCCTATGTGTTTACCTAACCTCGGTTTAATATCAGCACTACTCGTGTACCCTATCTTCGACTCTCCCCGCAGTACCTTCTTTAGTATCTAGAATCTTCCATTTTTTCCTATGTTAACAGTATTATCTAAGTTTCCACTGCGATAATCTTGCCAAGTGTGACATACCAAATACAACATTTTTGCAGCATCCGAGCTCAAAATAACTCAAACTTTCCACAGTACTTTGTTTCATTACAGTGCTATGTATGCTGTAATCTAATAGTTAACATTAGGGTCATTCGGAACATCACCTCGCGATTCACAATAATATTGCACTAAGGTGACTATTTATTTTGGGACGCAATGCCTAAACATTGTGCCTAAATAGCAGTTTTGTTAATTTATTGTACAGATCATGGGAAATACTCTGTCTTCATGTGCGTTCTATGTCCAGTGTCACTAACATATTTGCACCCACATTGTGACGGAGAAACTTGCTTTCCTTGCTTTAACAGCACCTGCATGAAATTTCTAGTAGCTAAGTCCATAGAACGAAACTGTCTTTTTTCTCAACAGCATTTACACAAAATTACCTGCAGCCAAATCAACAAACCTAACCAAACTGCATCCTCCTCCTTAACAGCATTTTCTGATAATTGCAAACTACAACAATGAACTCAACGACCTAACCAACCTGCATTTCCTCGCTTGACTGCAGTTTCACAAAATTACCATCACCAAATCACCTACGTACCGCGTGCCTCTCCTTAACAGCTGTTTTGTAATAAATTTGCCTCTAACTGTCAAGCAGTGTTCCAACGTTTAATTGTTTGCGCGAGAAAATCCCTTGTATACAAATATTATTTTTGTTCTGAAAGAGGATCATTTATTTGCTATTCACGATTGAAACAGTATTATCTCTGTTTTTCTTTATCTAGAAGCAGTATTTATTTTTCGTCTCAACTTTTGCTGGGAGCAGCATTGTTAATTTTACCCTTTTACTAAAAGTAGTTTTATTGATTTTCTAGTTCCGTTTGTTATCCTATGGTTAGCTTCAATCCCATGAAGGCTGTAGGTTACTTTAACCTTTAGAACATTTGTATTTCACGCCCTCTTTGTATTCTCCCATTGGCATACTTCTTCTGATGGTGATTTTTCTGTATTTCCTCTTCTTTCCTGTTTTATGGCGCCCAAGCGCCTTGATCAATGAGGGAACAAGTCCGTGCATGGGTTTCATATATCTCTAGTGTATTGAGAGTCCTATTGTTTTTTTTTTCTCTTTGAATCAACAGCTTATCTTTCAGAAGCTTAGCAATATCATACGGAGATTATGCTATCTCGCTCCAGTAGCTCTTTCCTTTATAGAAAAACAATAGAAGAAAGAACGCGGGCAGGAATACAGTTCAGCCCAAATAATGGCGTCACAGCATCCGAATGCATTGTTTTGACTCGGCAAATCAACAGAAAAATGCAGATCTTCATGAATTGTTATTCACCGCAAGTTTGCACAGACGTACGAAACTTTGCTAGTGACTTCTTAACCCAACTGGCCTAACGGCGAGCATTTTAGTTCAGCCTTCTTTTGATGTAAACACAGTTTTATTTGCAACGACTCTAGGAAACATTTAAAGATTCTGAGGTACGAACGTAGGGGATATGACTGTCGTGTGTACCACAGGGTCAAGCTATTCACTGCTAGAAGCAATCATCCATTTCTTGAGTGTTGTCGCTTTGCTAATTATTTTATTCCCGATTTTCGTGGCGTTCGTATTTGCCGGATATTTAACTCTATAATTATCAAACGGAACGACCTTTTTTTTCTAAAAAATAGCATTGCATGAAACGTCACTTGTGAACACACAGAAGTTTTTCTCATCGAGTTTGTGGCAGGAACAGCGTCTCACCAGCCCTAGCTGTTCTCTCCGCTGTTCATAAAACAAGCAGCGAATATCTAGTCGAAATATAGCGTTGTGGATGCAAACTATTCTCCCTCCTGGTAACCACTAGTTGATTAGGTAATTAATTTCCCTACTATCAGATGATAGTAAATATTTTTTTGCCTAACGCTTATATATATATATCTATCTGTATATGCCATATATTTACTCATACCATAGTTCATTCTCTTAAGTGCCTCTACCGTGAAAACGTGCAGAATAAACGCTGTCTATTCGCTATCATTATCAGGTAATGTGTTAGATTTGATTCACTAATTTTTTATGTCTTGTTAAGTCGAACCTTATGACTATATATTTCAAAACACCTACTTTCTAATGGGTTTCGGTTTAATTATGAAGCCTGTAACCCTATGATGTTGTCGCCTTTTGTATGCTTGTAACGGGTTAAACATAATTTGTAATTTCAACTATTTACTCATGTTTTCAGTATTTATTTTCAAGTGTATAAAACTGATAAATGCAGATGCAAGTTAATAATAAGAGTGACACTATTAATTTTCTTACAATTACATCCAAATTCTGCTGAAAATTTGTCTTATTCCTGAAAATATCAAAGTAATGGCTTCATTACTGATCAAATGTTGTGCTAGTAAGTTGAATCCTGGTTGTCAACTCCGTAGAGTTGTGTGCTCTTCTCTGCTTGTTCTGTGTATAGTTTTGAGTGCTTGCTGCTGCTGCCCGAGATTGTCAGCTATTAGTTAAACACTGGAAAATGTTGATAGATAGTTGTAAGAACTGACAGATACTGGAAAACACTACAAGCCATGTTTCTATGTAAATACGCGTGAATGCTAGATCTACATTTTAGAAGGTAAAGAGCAATTGTGAAAGACCTCATGACAATCTATTGCAATGGAGAAAAAAAAAAAAAAGATTTCAATGCGTATTTGATCTACTCAGAACGACTTTTTTTTAGATATCGGACGTGTACCTTACATCCCTTCAGGGGGCATAGGATGGGCCACAGGTCATAAGGTTTGGTTAGTTAGGTTCGCTCATCCTATGTTATTGGGAGCAGCGCCCCAGGGAGATTGTATAGGTAACCTTAGTCATTAGCTAGGCCTTCGGAACGTCTGTCTTTAGTGACCAATTTACTTCCTTCAATCTTCATACTCATACTGATTATGCTTTGGTTTGTTCTTCCTTTTCTTTCTCGACTTGCTGTTCCAATGGGCGTTAACTCATGCATGGGTTCCACGTCTCTCTTGACATTCTTTAGGTCTTTTCTTTCTTCCTCTTTTTTTGGATCACAGTGCAACCTGTAGGTAGAGAGGCTCAAACTAGGAGAATACTACTACTGTACATTACATTGTAATTGAAATAATGGGTCTGTTTTTTCTACCAACTAACTCATTCTCTGTGGTGTAGATTTGGCAAATATTAGTAAAATGTAGTAGATCGTGGAAACGTTGCTGGATATTGTACATAATTAGAAAATGATATAAATAGTACCAGTTGTGTAGAAAAGCAGCTTACTCCAAAAATTTGTAAATTTAACGGAGGAAACCCCGTAAATCTCATGGGGAAAACACCGTATTTCGGCTTACAGGAGAAGTCGCCTAATTTCTCTATGGCCACCCCCTGCTTAAATTAACCTTCTTCGCGTGGCAGCTACCACACTACAGCAATATGTAATTTGCACTTTCTGTTGTCCCTTCATTCGTAAATCATTCATACCAAGACACAGCTGCTGTTGAGTAGTGCCCCATTAGATATGGCATTTGAAACTCTTAATAGTTCAATGAAAATCAAGCTGCAACCAATGATGCCATTTCTCACTGAAGTACTGCCATATTAAACTGGGCATTGAAGTACTAAACTAGTTGAAATGCTTCTAATGCCCGCTCTTGTGCAGGGCCTGAAATGGCGCGAGGGCAGCCGAGGCGGAAGCGACGGCTGCAGCAGCACCAACAGCAGCGAAGGAGAGAGTGACAACGAAGCCCTTAGCGAATGCCTGCACCGCCACTGCTTCAGCTATGCTGACCACCATGTCCACAAGCATGAGAGCGAACCCTCTGTGTCCAAGGTAAGGGTCATCGGCGTCGGGGTGAAGTTTGCTTGGAGGCAAGACACAATATCCCCAAATTTTGCAAATTTCAGGAAGTTTTCTAATTTGCTGTATATCGGAGTGGAAACTATCAAATATAACTGATATCTGATAAATACGGTGGCGAAGTTAAGAAGAAAGTACATGGTAGGCCTAACACTAAGGGTGTGGCGATTCTTTTTTTTTTCAGATGCAGATTCCCATCTATCCTTACCTGCCGATATCAATGCCGATTCTGTTAGTTTCCAATTCCGAATCCACCATTTATCGCTTATTAATATATAATAATCAGTAAACTATGATTTTGCCTGCTTCGTAGTTTATAGGCCATGTAGGACTTGATTTGTCGATTACATTTATAAAGAAAAAAAGTCAAATATTAATAATGGAAGCCCGGTGATAATTTTTGCCTTCTTGAGAGTTTGGAAGACTTGTGTTATGGCAGTTGATGGAATGTGTAAGTGTACTTGCGTTACCTGCACCACAGCATATTATTATCAACCTCGTTGCCTATCCGTAGCGATGCAACGTGAAAATATAACCTACGATGCGATGACGATTCAGCAGTAGCATTGCATGTAGCGCATCACATGCTACAAGTTACCAGAATAATAAATAACACTCAATAAAAAAACTCAGCCATTAGCTAGGCCTTTGGGACGTCTCTCTTTCGTGTCCACTTTGCTTCCTTCCCGATTTCATACCCCTACTTGCACATGCTTTATCTGTTCTTCCTCATCTTTCCCGACTTGCTGTTCCCATGCGCGTTGATCCTGTGTGGTGGGAACATCTTCGTGCATGGGTTCCCCGTTTCTCTTGGCATACTGTATGGCCCTTGATCTTTCCTCTGTGATATCGTTCTGCTCGGAAACGGAGACTTAAACTTCCTAACTATAACTAACTCAACAAAAAAGTTTCTCTACATAGTTTTAGATTTTTCAACTATTACATGGTAACTTGGATGCGCTGAATACAGAAATGGTACCCATTTCTCTCAAACAGGTGAGTTTGTTTTTTAGCCGATTATAAACAATCCGAAATTTTGCTACTATTAGGCGTTATCTATTGGGTCGTCGAAATTGATTAAATGGCATGTAATACATTACGTGTGCAACTGCCAGAAACGCAATATTACACCATAAAATGGAGTTTCAAATGGCTGAATATAATTTGGTTGCTTCCAAGATTTGCAAAGCAATTCAAAGTAACGATGTCAAAGTTCCTATATACAGTTCCGTACGAATAAGTTGAGCGGGCTACGCTTTGATTGACTTTAACAACTTAATCGAACGCATCCAGTGTCGGCAAGTCACTGGCCAAGCACGAAAATAGCTAAGATCTAAGTATATTCAGCCCAATTGCAGTTTTATCGGAGCTCATGAACTTTATTTAGTTTTTGACTAGTGAATAATCGATGTTGTCAGGGGATCGAGTTGTTTATAATCTGCATAGCACACACACGAAGAAAAAACTGGCGTGATACAGAGACGCGGTTGTCATTTCGTATTTAGCACTATAGAATTTTGCCCTACAGCAGTTGAAAAAAACTAGAAGAATAATTTGATTGCGGACTAGTGCTATTCATCAATCTGACCGAAGAATTGCCATTTGCAACAATGTGCCGATGCCACAAAACTGCCAATTCTCACTAATGCCGATATCTTCTAAAAGTCCGATACGTCCTGTTGTCAATTAATCGTCACACCTCTAAGCAAAACCAACATAGTTTAATAGGATTCTTTCCAGAAGAATATAAGAAGTTAATGCATATGTGATAGTACTCGAATGTGTTTCAAATACTAAGGAACTGAATGCACACCCAAGACCAGCGTTTTAGCTTACTACTTTTTCCTTGCGACTTTTTGCTTCCCCCCCCCCCACAAAAAAAATGTAAATTTAAGCTCGATCTGCGCTCACTATCAATTTACCCCTACGCGTCCATACAACCCTGTTAGGGTTGAAAAAGGGGGAAAATGGGCTTGTCCCAAGCGCCAATATCTTATTATTGGGCCAATCAAAAATTTTTTATTTAAAACACTGTTTTCTCATTCCCGAGTAGCAAGCACCATTCATTTTTCCAAAAATTCCTCCATAACACTGTCTGGGCTTAACAACCGTTTTACTCTAAACGCTAACAATTTGATCAGTTTCTTCATTTTTCTTGCAAACCAATGCATCGATTTTTTTATTATTTTAGACTAGAAAAATATTCTAAATTCTATATCTACTTGCATGACCCATCAATTCAACCCCAGGCACATCTGCAACTCTGTCAGGATTACGATAGTGCTTGGCACTCGGGAGGGATAAGATTAAGTGTTTTAAATTTTTATTTTTATTGGCCCTATAATAAAAAATATTGTCACATGGAACAGGCCCATTTCATCCCTTTTTTTAAACCCTTACAGGGTTGTTTGTGTACCTAGGGACAAATTCATAGTGCGTGCAGGTAGAGCCTAAAATTAAATTTTTTGAGGCTAAAATCTCCAAAACTGGCACAGAAGTTTTCGAGAAAACAGTGTGAAACAAAAAGTAGCTAGCTAGCTAAAACGCTGGTCAACAAGACATGGTACTCAGTATGTATGCAATACTGTATTTCTACATCAATAGTTTAAGACATGGGTGGACATGCACATAACATAATAATCTAATCTACAATGTCATGGTTGAATATATTTTTTTTGGCAAAGTGGCAGTTTTATTAAATAATTAATCCTGAATACAAGTCCACTGCCCAACAATATCACTGATATTTCTTGCTTGTGATCTCATCCTCATTACTGTTCATGAATCTTGATTTTTATGTCTTTATAAAATGCCCGAATGTCCCTCGCCATTTGCCCGAATTTCAGCAGTCATTCGAACTCAGGGAGGGCAGTTGCCCCCCCCCCTGCCCTCCTGGCTCGTACCCCTAAGGTTGTAGTACAGTAATGATCCCATCGAATGCCTGCACCGTTACTACTTCTCCTACGCTGACCACCATGCCCACAAGCATGAGAGTGAACCCTCCGTGTCCAAGGTACCTACTGAGAAAACAAAGAATCTTTTAAACGTCTTTATCTGTTATTGTTACGCAAATTTAAATTACAAGAAGCTTCACTTTGCTAGTTGATGTAGTTCGTCACTTTATATTAAGATTCTAAGATTCCATCTTTTAATTATTTTAATTTTTTGCTGTTCTTATCTCAAAGTGACATGTTTTCCAAGCGTGCCAGTTGACTTGAAAAAATCTGCTTGCAGTGCATTGCCACTTTTGCTGCTACTGATGCAACTCGATTCTTCTGGGAATTTGAGAGCACAAACTTCTGTTGTTTTCTCTATAAAGTGTGTATTGTAGGAAAATATTGACGGAAGGAGCTACATTTTTCTAAGATAGAAGCATCCTTGAAAAAAGTTGCGTTATTGTATGACCTTGCTTGCAAACTGGCTCGATTCTGAAAAACATTAATTCCTTCAAGAAATTAGTAGGTACTGTAAATAGTGATTATTTTGCTTTGGAAAAACTCGCACTCTTGTAAGATTTTCAAACCATTCGCTTTAATTACTTTGGCATAACCAGTTAACATAATCAAGGCAGGTATTTATTTCGCGCATGAATAGCGCTGTTATTATTGCCTCTAATTGGCTACTGTGAGTATTAATGAATTAGTTATTTACCGGGCAAGTGATGATATAGAGCTATTATGATAATGCCCTTCCTGTAACAGATGTTTCAGGCACCTGGCAAAGGGTTAACCCACTCTTTCTCATGCTGTGCTACCTCGAGCTCGTTCTGTAATAGGAACAGAATAGAATTTATAATTGGCAGTATGCAGACGGACCAACAGACCTCCACGGTAGCAGCATGCTTCCGTTCTCAGCTCTAACACCTTGTATCGCTCGCACGTTTGATGCCCAGCCAGGCAGCGAGATCTTTGCAGATCTTTGTCTGCTGACTCGGTAGTTGTGTCTGCATCCACGGCGCCGTAGCGGGACTGCCTTCCTCAGAGATGAAGGGGGGAGGGGGGGGTGGGGGTCTTGGGTCATTTGTTCCTTCCGTCAAATTGGCGCCATAGTTCTTGGTGACCCGAGGTCGACTACAACTACTCTTACTCATCTGGGGCCAGTGGGCCTATACCCGCAGCACAAACCAGTGCATGTGGGTTTCCCAGGTGAGGGTGTGGTCTAAGTTGACTTTACCTTTACCTTCCGAGAGAGCAGCGGGACTTGTGCTCCGGCCATGTAAGAGCTATCGGCATTACGTCAGAATCAGGGTTAGCAAAAACCATGTTTTTTATTTAAACCAGAAAACCCTGTGTGTCTTTGTTAAAACAAAATGTGTTTTTTTGTTTATTTGTTTTTTAATATAGTTTTTTTTTCCGAGTTCTAGGAATTTTATCCAACATTTAAAGGATTTTCTGCTGTGTAGACACATGTAGCTAACTAATCATCAACAATCTTAGTCACTCACTTCTTTTCAACTTTGTATTGTAGAAGAATGATTATAAGATAGAGGAGTTACGAAAAAGCAGTTAGCAGAGTACCTATATTTGTTATGGCTACATTTAATATGCACACTGAAGAATTGCTATGATCTAAAATTGCATTATAAAATCTTTTGAGAAGCTTGGAAGCACATCAAATTTCAAATACAACTTGATAGTAATAGCAAGGTTCTAGTTAATTGATAAGAGTAATGAACTAAAGAAAGTGAAACTGTTATAAAATCCTTTGAAAAACTCAGAAACACTCCAAAATACAAAGACATCTTGAGAGAAATAGCTGGCTACTAGCTAATTAACAGCAGAGTAATGAACTGAAGAAAATGATATAGCTATATGCCTACAACCTTCTCATGAGCTCACTAGGTATCTAATAGCAACTATATAACTACCGTACTACTTCTAATTTTCAGAAGCTTCTAGCTTGCAAGAATATAATTAGACATGCATCTTTGAAATAAAATAACACGAAATTCAATAAGTTAGAGGTTTTTCATAAACGTAAACAATTATTGACTCTAACTGTCCAAACACGCAAACGGAATTCTGAAAAAAAGCACATCAACTCATCCTTTCAGTTCTGTGACCAAAATTTGATACTTTCTAGAAGTAAAACTGTTTGTTTTGCAATGTTTATGACTAAAAACCAGAAATGTTGAATAAAAAATCATGTTTTTTTATTCAATATTTCTGGTTTTTAGTCATAAACATTGCAAAACCATTTGGCTTAAACCAGCCAACACTGCTCGGAATCAAAGGACTTCTGAGAAAGAAAAGAAGAAAAGACTACTACAATAGAAGGAAGAAGAAGCCTTCTAGTGTAACAACACAACCTTAGTAAAATAGGATAGCGCACTGACCACTCTGAGACTTACCGGCAGAAAAGCCGAGACAAAAATCATTGGCACTTTGAAACGCGCCCTAGTCAGCGCAAGGAGAATGTGGTTAAACACATGAATAGTTCGGCGCGATATAGGCAGTGTGCCACTGAAGCGCTAATAAAACTTCTACTGTTACTACTACTAAGTAAAATAGGGTGGAGGTCACATACTGGAAGGCTATAGCAGAGGACGTTGCACTGCTGCAGGAACGCGCTAAAGTACTGCTGGTATGTGGAAGGCAACTTTGCTCTTTTTAACCCTCTCACCTACTGCCAAAATGCCACATTCAAACTGCTCGTTTGGTAATAATATTTGTGCGTATCGACGAAGTAAGAGCGCATGAAGAGCAGCGCTGTGCTATTTTTGTTGTTTTAACCAGGCTCCCAGAGTCGAATGGTCCAGGTCGGACTCGGACCCTGACCGAGACCGTCGAGATAGACCTAGATGGTCTCGCCCTGACTCCAGAGCACAGCTAGTAGTTTCGGACTCTAGACCCAAACGTTTCCGACTCCTACCAACTCGGGGTTTATCTGAAGAGGACGTTGCAAGTAATGCTATTCCTATGAGAAAATAAAATTGATGTACAACATTTTGGGGTAATCCCTCTTCATCTCAGGCTATATTATTTTGATACAAGGGTTCGTTTTCTCATTTTATTTCCCTGCCACAATATATTTGGGCATCACGCACCCAAGGAACCCAAGCGCCATTTCCGCAGGAGATGTTGCAGCTTGCCGCACTTCCTGCTGACGAGGTTAGTTGTTTAAGTTAGGTAGGTTCTTTATTTTCCCTTTCTGTTCCACGAGGTGGGCTGTTGATCGAGATAGCCGGCCTAGTCCATGGGACTCCTCTACTCTCTTTCTCTCCCTCTCGTGTGGAACGCCTGGAACGGGGCCGTCCACTCGAGTATCTTTTTCTATTCTTTGCACCTTTTTCCCGCCAGTAGCAACGCTGAGCCAATAGAGTTTTACCGGCAGGTATGCCTAGATAAAACAGTCTTACTGATGAAAAGCGTTATATATTTTTTCAGTTGAGGTTCACTCCTGAATCGCCTCGCTGCGTCTAGGGTGGTAAAATACTGAATCTAATAATGATAATTTCTTATTATATTCCTAATGAAAAAAGCCTTGGAAGTGCAGTAGCCACGCTTGGTGCAGCTAAGGGTTAAGACTGTTGCGTTGTGGTACGCTTTATGGAGCGGACAACGTGTTACTCGTCCTGTGATATAAGGCTGGTTCACACGACGTTCGAATGGAGGCGTTCACTCGTCTCAACTTCCGAAAACGTTGCTGCATCCACAAAAACCGCAAAAACGTGCTCAGTGTTCTGAATTCTAATTTGCTTTAATTTTGAAGAGATATTCTACCTTCACTAGCAACACACTTGCTAAACCGACTCACTTGACGGTGATTATATATTAAACCTTTTTATAGAAGATGACAAAATGAGCTGCGATGTAAGCCTAATTTTACTTGCACTTCTTGGTCAAAAATGCCGAACTCCAGCATTATACAATGCCCAAGTTAACTTGCTGTGTATCCCCAATTGGCATAGCTTGCTTTATTTCAAATTAAGAATTCGAAAAGCTCAGACTTTAGAAACCGTGAGAGCTCCGGCGCCTCTTTAGTTAGCTCTTTACTCTTGGCTGGCTCACTTATTATCCCAAAAATTTTGTTGCAGAGCCACCGCTGGAGGAAGAGCTCGAGTAGAATACCACTCACCCGGAGCACATCGGGGCTGGAACCCCTTGAACAAATTCCAACTGTGTTCAACCCGAGGGACCGAAGAATGAGCTATAGTGGCAACAATGATAGCAGCGACGATGAACCTACTCACTGTTACTGGCCACCTCTCAACCACCCTATACCTCCGTGTCCTCCATATTCCGATTTCAAAGCGCACCTTCCCCAGCCAACTGCAAAACTATCTGGAGAAGTCTCGCCAGCGAGTATATCGCCAGTACAGAGCAATGAGGACGAGATACCTCCTCCTTACATCACCGTCTCCAACACCCATCNTGCCTTCCTCAGAGATGAGGGGGGGGGGGTCTCGGGTCATTTGTTCCTTCCGTCAAATTGGCGCCATAGTTCTTGGTGACCCAAGGTCGACTACAACTACACTTACTCATCTGGGGCCAGTGGGCCTATACCCGCAGCACAAACCAGTGCATGTGGGTTTCCCAGGTGAGGATGTGGTCTAAGTTGACTTTACCTTTACCTTCCGAGAGAGCAGCGGGACTTACGCTCCGGCCATGTAAGAGCTATCGGCATTACGTCAGAATCAGGGTTAGCAAAAGCATGATTTTTTATTTAAACCAAAAAACCCTGTTTATCTTTCAAACAAAATGTGTTTTTTTTTTTGTTTATTTGTTTTTTAATATAGTTTTTTCCGAGTTCTAGGAATTTTATTCAACATTTAAAGGACTTTCTGCTGTGTAGACACATGTAGCTAGCTAATCATCAACAATCTTAGTCACTCACTTGTTTTCAACTTCGTATTGTAGAAGAATGATTATAAGATAGAGGAGTTACGAAAAAGCAGTTAGCAGTGTACATATATTGGTTATGGCTACATTTAATATGCAAACTGCAGAATTGCTATGATTTAAAATTGCATTATAAAATCTTCTGAGAAGCTTGGAAGCACATCAAATTTCAAATACAACTTGACAGCAATGGCATGGTTCTAGTTCATTGATAAGAGTAATGAACTAAAGAAAGCGAAATTGTTATAAAATCCTTTGAAAAGCTCAGAAACACTCCAAAGTACAAAGACATCTTGAGAGAAATAGCAAGCTACTAGCTAATTAACAGCAGAGTAATTGAACTGAAGACAGTGAAATAGCTATATGCCTACAACCTTCTCATGAGCTCACTAGCTATCTAATAGCAACTATATAACTACCGTACTACTTCTAATTTTCAGAAGCTTCTAGCTTGCAAGAATATAATTAGACATGCATCTCTGAAATAAAATAACACAAAATTCAATAAGTTATAGGTTTTTCATAAACGTAAGCAATTGTTCACCCTAACTGTCCTAACACCCAAACGGAATTCTGAAAAGAAGTACATCAACTCATCTTTTCAGTTCTGTGACCAAAATTTGATACTTTCTGGAAGTAAAACCGTTTCTTTTGCAATGTTTATGACTAAAAATCAGAAATGTTGAATATTAAACATGTAACATTTATAACATGTAACATTTCTGGTTTTTAATCATAAACATTGCAAAACCATTTGGCTTAAACCAGCCAACACTGCTCAGAATCATAGGACTTCTGAGAAAGAAAAGAAGAAAAGACTACTACAATAGGAGGAAGAAGCCTTCTAGTGTAACAACACAACCTAAGTAAAATAGAATAGCGCACTGACCACTCTGAGACTTACCGGCAGAAAAGCCGAGACAAAAATCATTGACACTTTGAAACGCGCCCTAGTCGGCGCAAGGAGCATGTGGTTAAACACATGAACAGTTCGGCGCGATATAGGCAGTGTGCCACTGAAGCGCTAATAAAACTTCTACTGTTACTACTACTACTACTACTACTAAGTAAAATAGGGTGGAGGTCATATACTGGGAGGCTATAGCAGAGGCCGTTGCACTGCTGCAGGAACGCGCTAAAGTACTGCTGGTATGTGGAAGGCAACTTTGCTCTTTTTAACCCTCTCACCTACTGCCAAAATGCCACATTCAAACGGCTCGTTTGGTAGTAATATTTGTGCGTATGGACGAAGTAAGAGCGCATGAAGAGCAGCGCTGCGCTATTTGTGTTGTGTTAACCAGGCTCCCACAGTCGGATGGTCCAGGTCGGACTCGGACCCTGACCGAGACTGTCGAGATAGAGACCTCGATGGTCTCGCCCTGACTCCAGAGCCCAGCTAGTAGTTTCGGACTCTTTAGACCCAAACGTTTCCGACTCCTACCAACTCGGGGTTTATCGGAAGAGGACGTTGCAAGTAATGCTATTCCTATTTTTCTATTCTTTGCGCCTTTTTTCCGCCAGTAGCAACGCTGAGCCAATAGAGTTTTACCGGCAGGTATGCCTAGAGAAAACAGTTTTACTGATGAAAAGCGTTATAGATTTATTTTTTTTCAGTTGAGATTCACTCCTGAAACGCCTCGCTGCGTCTAGGGTGGTAAAATACTGAATCTAATAATAATAATAATTTCTTATTATATTCCTAATGAAAAAAGCCTTTGGAGTGCAGTAGCCACGCCTGGTGCAGCTAAGGGTTAAGACTGTTGCGTTGTAGTACGCTTTATGGAGCGGCCAGCGTGTTACTCGTCCTGTGATATAAGGCTGGTTCACACGACGTTCGAATGAAGGCGTTGACTCGTCTCAACTTCCGAAAACGTTGCTGCATCCACTAAAACTGCAAAAACGTGCTCAGCGTCCTGAATTCTAATTTGCTCTAATTTTAAGAGATATTCTACCTTCACTAGTAACACACTTGCTAAACCAACTCACTTGACGGCGATTATATTATTAAACCTTTTTATAGAAGATGACAAAATGAGCTGCGATGTAAGCCTAATTTTACTTGCACTTCTTGGTCAAAAATACTGAACTCCAGCATTATGCAATGCCCAAGTTAACTTACTGTGTATCCCCAATTGGCATAGCTTGCTTTATTCCAAATTAAGAATTCGAAAAGCTCAGACTTTAGAAACCGTGAGAGCTCCAGCGCCTCTTTAGTTAGCTCTTTACCCTTGGCTGTCTCACTTATTATCCCAAAAATTTTGTTGCAGAGCCATCGCTGGAGGAAGAGCTCGAGTAGAATACCACTCACCCGGAGCACATCGGGGCTGGAGCCCCTTGAACAAATTCCAACTGTGTTCAACCCGAGGGACCGAAGAATGAGTTATAGTGGCAACAATGACAGCAGCGACGATGAACCTACTCACTGTTACTGGCCACCTCTCAACCACCCCATACCCCCGTGTCCTCCATATTCCGATTTCAAAGCGCACCTTCCCCAGCCAACTGCAAAACTATCTGGAGAAGTCTCGCCAGCGAGTATATCGCCAGTACAGAGCAATGAGGACGAGATACCTCCTCCTTACATCACCGTCTCCA
>LQNS02278160.1:23414491-23432159 GCA_001587735.2 Parhyale hawaiensis
CTTTCTTTGTACTTGTGAGTTGTAAGCGTATTTTGTGAACCCATTGTGTTCTTAATAAAAGTTATTTATTTATTTACTTATTTATTTAATTATTTATTTATTTAATTATTTATTTATTTATTTATAAAATATGTTAAGAATAACCTTTTTTTTTTCTCCGTCAGGGATGACATCCGATGCAAAGTCCAAGAACTTCAGATGTTTGCGGAAGTACCCCGCATCTAAGAACTTCGATATTCCTAAAATACCAGCCCCCGTTTCTCCGAGGAGCAGATCAAGACATTCTAAGTTTCAGTGCAAAGCAGAAAGACCGGCTCGGCGAGAGGCCGAAACCGCCTATGAAATCAAAACTAAATCTTCCAAAAAGTTAGTAACCGATAATAGAAGAATAACAGATTCTGATCCTTCCAATTCCATAGCTGATATGAGACCACCTCCCGAACGCGCACCAAGCCCACCAACCAAAGATCCTTCTAGTCACAATTCCAAAGATGTCACTTCATCTCCATCGCTTTCGTCGGCACCGAACACACAATCTACAACCCTTTCTCCATCCCACCAATTCAGTTCAGTAAGCCCAGTTCCATCAACATCTCCTTCCCACTCTTTCTGTTCATCTTTAACCTCTGTGAGTCCCCACCGCTCTGCCGTGACCTCTCCCTCTCACGCTGTACCCGAGGTGCTCTCCCAGCACCGCAGTGCCCTTCTTCCTTCCACTGCCAAAAGTCAAATGCGGTCGGAGTCTCCGTTGTACGAGTCCTTAGTATCAAACATCCCATCTCCTTCAAGTCGAACTGCCCTTCCCGCGGCAGTTTGTCCGCCGTCGCCCCGCCGCACATCCGATACATCTATCTCTTCTCAATACTGCGTACCGTTAGACGATGAGTCTGTATCGACAGAAAAGGTATCAGACACGATGGAACTTGGACCGTCCTTTCCTGAATCCAACCTTGGTAGAAGTGAAGCCACTGGAGAACCTGGACCTTCGTGTGAAGCTGCCAGCGCTGGTCGCTGTTCGTTGAGTTCATCGTGCTCGTCTTCCTCGCACTCTTCGTGTCCTCCGAGTCGCCAAATGTCTACATGCAGCAGTGACAGTCCTCTGTTGCTACCCAGCAGCCCTGCTCGGCCAGCCCTGCCACCCAGAGGAGCGAAACTTAAGCAAGCTCCTGCCAGACCAAGCGTGAGTTCTTTGTTAATAATAATAATAATTATTATACGCTGTTCTTTCGCTGACTGTCTGTGTAAGACTAAGTGTTAACTGTTAATGTTTATTCTGATGCTGAAAATTTTCGCTGTGCCAACTAAGCTTGAATTTTCAATGATCGTCTAAGCGCTGAGTTTAGCTGTGTAAAATTGAGCGGAATTTCTCAACCTTCAAACGCTGAATATTTATCTGTTCGTTAATACACTAACTACTGTAGCACATTAGTGTAAGTTCTCAGCTATACTACCACAAGAAAATATTATATAGAAGTTTAGAAAGAGGGAGGCCTTTGGAAATTTACACATATTCCATCAGAACTGGAAGCTGACCCGAAATGAATTCATCCCATTTTTTTTAAACCTGAACGGTGATAAATGATGCCAGACGTCACACCTCAGAGGCATAGGATGGATCAAAAAGTTAGGTTAGTTAGGTTCGCTCATCGTATGTTATAGAGCAGCGGTGCCCAACCTTTCCTATGCTTGGCACGCCGAGAGAACTTCGAATATATTCTCTATTCTCGCACCTCCCATAAAATTCATGACCCATATGATCACAAATGAAACTTAGACAAATTTTCTAACAATGTTTTAAGTTACTTTTTGAATAACGTACAAATACAACAAGACTTCACACACCCCCTTGAAAGGTCATCTTCACCACTGTGGGTGAGAGCATCCCTGATTGGGAACCCCTGTTAAAGAGAGCAGCTACCCCAGCGAGACTGCATATGTTGCCGTAGCTAGGCCTTTGGGGCATCTGTCCTGCTTACGTGCGTTTCCTTGCGTTTCATACTCGTACTGATCATCATTTCTCTGTTCTTCCTCTACTTTCCCGATTGTACCCATACGCGGTGATCCAAAGAAAATCTAGAAACACCTTCGTACATGGGCTGTACGTTGTACCTACTTACCATACTATGCATCTCATCTCTTTCCTCTCATAGAACAGCTAATTCGAGCTAGATTAGGGAAGCATCAGCGAGCTTATATAATTAGAATAATAACTAAACGTCATAAGTTTTTCACGATAAAAATTTATACCCCTGAAAACTACAATCTTTGGGATGCTCACAAACCGCAGTAAAGCACATCCTCACACGATGGCACTCAGACGTACACTAAGCTCAGCCGTAAAGCTTAGATATATCATCTAAGCTCCTTGCACTTAGCAGTCCGCTCCTCACAGACGTTGCTCTCGGGGCGCGGAGTGCGGACACACGCACTCACACAAAACCCTTGGTTGTTATTACTCTCCCTTATTAGACAGCACAGCTTGCGCTTCACTACAGCAGCTATAAACAACGTATTGTATCTTTTGCAGAGTGCTTCAAAGCCCCCACCCAGCTTACCTCCGAAGGGGGTTTCTGCTCCCGCTCCACCACTGCCTCCAAGCAAGCTACGTCGGCAAGAGTGATCAAGTCTCCGAAGGAATTACTGTAGCTAACGGTAGGCTCTTAAACTTTCCAGTTCGATGACTAGGCATTGTACTTGTGCCGTCATAGTAAGCATATATAGGCGTAAAGTGAACAGATTCCATTAGTTTGTACTTATACTGAAAAAAGACCTTAGTTGCTATAAGAAGGAAGAATTAGTTTCTGTATGAAAGCTAGTTAAGATAAGGAGATCACGTCGTATTCCGTAAGGGTGAGTCAGACCTTAGATAAGTAAGGTAAGAGCGAACTTAGCTGAGCGCAGGCATCTTAGCGGCCGTAAGGACTGCTGTAGTTAAGGCTGGCCTTAGTTGAAGATGGAAGTATTTAGCTGCGATAACTATGTATTCAGACGCGACAATGACACTCGAACTGCGATAATTAAGTTTTAGAAGCGACAACATCTGTAGGTGTCATAAGAGCGTTATAACGCGGCGAGAAGGACGTCTGTAAGGGCGTTTTCGCTCTCAACCGAAATAAGGCCTTTGCATCCGCGATAGGGACATTTTACTCGCGATAAGGACGTTTTCATCCGCGAAAAGGACCTTTTCGCACGCGATAAAGATGTTTCACCCTAGATAAAGATGTTTCATCCGCGATAAAGCCGTTTCCGTTTCATCAAGCTATAAGAACGTTTTCGCCCGTGATAAGGACGTTTTCGCCCATGATAAGGACGTTTTCATCCGTGATAAGGACGTTTTCATCCGTGATAAGGACGCTTTCATCCGTGATACGGACGTTTTCATCCGTGATAAGGACGTTTTCATCCGTGATAAGGACGTTTTCATCCGTGATAAGGATGTTTTCATCCGTGATAACTGATAAGGACGTTTTCATCCGTGATAAGGACGTTTTCATCCGTGATAAAGACGTTTTCATCCGTGATAAGGACGTTTTCATCCGTGATAAGGACGTTTTCATCCGTGATAAGGACGGTTTCATCCTTGATAAGGACGGTTTCTTCCTTGATAAGGACGGTTTCATCCTTGATAAGGACGGTTTCATCCGTGGTATGGACGGTTTCATCCGTGATAAGGAAGCTTTCATCCGTGATAAGGAAGCTTTCATCCGTGATGACGACGTTTTCACCACAATAAGGGCGTCTCTGGCCGCAAGAAGACCGTCTTTGGCCGCAAGAAGACCGTCTTTGGCCGCAAGAAGACCGTCTTTGGCCGCAAGAAGACTGTCTTTGGCCGCAAGAAGACCGTCTTTGGCCGCAAGAAGACCGTCTTTGGCCGCAAGAAGACCGTCTTTGGCCGCAAGAAGACCGTCTTTGGCCGCAAGAAGACCGTCTTTGGCCGCAAGAAGACAGTCTTTAGCAGCGGTAGAGCTATTTGGCAATGTATCATTGTCCGCGATGGTGACGTTTTGATGGACATACGTTTTTTTTTTTGGGGGGGAGGGATCTGGACCTTTTATTAACAGTGGAATTTTGCTCATTGAATTAGTTCAGTTGTTCTTCCTATGAAAAGACTGTTTTTCACCCACAGTTGAGACTAGTTCAGTCAGCCATCAGAAGTAGTCTTAACCTGTAAAAAAATATCATATCTTGTGGCAAGAAAACAAATCGTTTTCAACCATAACAAATCACAGCTGAGAGACGTAATATGACCGTATCTTGTTTTCATAAAATGACGTTATAGCAATGAAAACTTTTTTATTACTGCCGCAAGCACTACATTTACATTCCATAATGAGAGTTATGTAGCATTACGTACACATGGTGTACTACATATATGCCGTTCACACTCATTTCTTCTCATAAGCACGTATTTTAATTTAAAGCTAGCCCTCTCAGCCACAGGTACTTCTTTGTGACCCATTAACACGAGTCTATTTCTACCATGAAATACGGTTTCTTATAATGTCGTTATTAGAATTATCTTATATGGTCATGAATACAAGTCTTCATTTGGGTTCAGCACTATTTGAGCTGCCATGACAAGCCATTACCTGCCATAGTTACTACGTCTTTTGTTCGCATGAAGACTCCTTGCTTGTTTTACTTTCCCAACGGAATTTTCGACTGACCTCGACGCTAAATCGGTAAATCAGCTTCTTGAACGGCTATGAACTCTGTTAGGGTAACCATTGGACGACCGCTGCATTTCACTCGCGTTTTACTTATTTGTGCCTAGAGGTGCGTGTAAATAGGTAGCACATAAGCCCGTTGTACCCCAAAATCTAAACTCCGAATACGTTATCGCAGCCGCGGCTTCGGCTTGCATAATATTGCGCTGCCTAAACAATTGCTTAAGATCTCATCCGCCACTGCTATTATTACATTACGACAAGTGCCAATTGCTCAGTTTCGAATATACCTTTGAATTTTGTGCAAGTTTAGATTTACAACGAGGCACATTTTAAACCGTTGTACAAACACGCTAAGCCAGTACTACTGTCACAGAAACTTTTGTTCAAAGAACCTGAAACATTCGGGAGTTTCGACTCTCGTGTGCACCGCACATTAATGTGTCACGGTTCGAGGAGCTAGCGACGGTGCTATCAAATTTTTTTATTTTTTGTTTTTATTCTTCCGTCTGTGTGATGCCCGTATGAATATCATCACCATGAACCAATAGTAACGCTTAGATTGATCACATGATCCCATGACACAGAGTTTGCCTCCAATCAAGGCCGCCGCTTGTGATTCATTCAGATGACGTCACGCTCGAAGCGAAAATGAAGCTCTCCTATTGGCTGCCTAGGTGAGAAATAGTCCCTTTAGAAGTGAAACTATGTACTTCCTGCAGTTTGTTCTGCCTTAGTGCATGCGCAACGTGAAGTGGCTGCTGTGCTTCCAGTGTCGCGAACGCGCAAAATCACACATGTCTCATAATATTGAAAAAATTTCTATGAGAGGAAAACGAGGTGTAGAATAAAAAAAAATAAGTGGCGAGGTAGGGTGAGCAAAGGGGATTTCTTGAATGCAGTAGTATCAGTTCACATCACACTTTCATAAATTTCGCAATAAATCTGCTGCTATTACGATACGTAAAAGAAATGGAAGAGTAACCTGGATGTTAATGAGATGAGGACCATGCATAAATTTCATAATTATTTACCGTATTTTTCCTAATTCCCAACGAAAATAGGAATACATTTTATAAACGGTTAACTAACCTTTTTTCCATTCCAGCCATGAAAGGATACTATTGCTCTTCCTCCTATAAATGAAAGTGTAATCTGAATGCTAGAGGGATACGGCCGTTCCTTCGCCGCTATCGCTGAGCCCCTATATATGCTATTATATAGTTGCCATCGTGCCGAGCCCTGACGCGCCCTGGACCAGTTTAGAGTTATGTATGTAAGGCTATCGTTATAGTTTCTCTTAATTTACATAGATGTATTCATTGTAGTGAGGTCACGTCACGGGCATTCATAAACCCAGATTTTCTGAAAAAGTCGATTTTTCGACAAATTCAAGGAGTATTGTTACCGCATCCCTCGAAGCTGTACAACATAATTTTACTAGATTGCATTTTTAAGAATTACGGCCGACGTTTAACTACTAAACCGATAATTCGTGAACGAATTTGTACAACAGTGTCGAGTATCCTTTCCGTGAGCACGAATCTCGACGCTTACGGTTTCACAATGTACGCTCCATTTCTGTTCGTACTNACATAATTTTACTAGCTTGCATTTTTAAGAATTACGGCCGACGTTTAACTACTAAACCGATAATTCGTGAACGAATTTGTACAACAGTGTCGAGTATCCTTTCCGTGAGCACGAATCTCGACGCTTACGGTTTCACTATGTACGCTCCATTTCTGTTCGTACTAAATGCGTTTAAAAATAGTCTTGACATACATTGGGAGAGACATCCTCCACAGTTAAGAACTCCTCGTCCAGGAGTCGCAAACTTTTAACGGCCAAAGCCTCTGAGGCCACCTTAATCCGTCTTCTTCTCTCTCCCGCTCCAACTACACAGTTCGACGTCTATAAACTCCGCATATAGATAGGCGGCAGTAGACGAACCAAGAGGCCCGACGTACTACATATCCCTCCTTTTTCTGTCTTCAAACACCGTAGTTCTTCTGTGTAAGGAGAGTGAAAAACGTAGTTACTCACTCACTTGATAGTGCTTGCGTGCATTCATGATCGTCTCTTTGCCTGGGATTCTTCCCCCTTTTTTTCTTCGTTTTCCCTACTCCTCTTTATCCTACTGACATAAAATGGCAATAGCTCATAGAGGGCCGGGATGTGTCAGTTCCGGTGTCTCTTAGGGAATGGGCCTCTTGGTTCGTCTACTACCGCCATCTAATCTAATTATTGGTCACAAGGGTGCGAGATTAAAAGACAACGCCTAAAACTCGAAGCAGCGGTTCGAAGCCATTGCAAGTAACTGAAGTATCGGACAAGTCTTAGCCTAGTCCTTCAGGTGATTGGCAAATTAGCCATAGGCTATCTACCAATTGCGCTAGGTTACTTAGGTTCACTTATACTATACTATGAGGAATAGCGCCTCCAGGGATACCTATGGGCTGCTAGGCCTTTGGGACGTGTCTTTCATGCCTATGTACTGAGCTTCCATTTCGTTTCATGCTCCTTCTGATGATTTATTTTGTCCTTCCTCTACTTCGCTTACTTTCTTTTCTCCATGTGCGTTGATCTTCTGGACGAACCCCCTCGAGCATGGGTTCCACATTTCTGTCGACGTACTACACGTCCCTCCATTTTCTGTTTCAAACAGCGTAGTTCTTCTGTATAAGGAGAGTGGAATACGTAGTTACTCACTCACTTAATCAAGCCGCCCAGAGGAATAAATTTCACCGTTTAAACTCATCTTCAGTGGCAGGATTGAATAGTCAATTTTTGCTTGATCTACTGAATTATCTACTCAGAAAACTGATGAGGTTCGATCCAATGGAATTCTATTAATGTAATCTCATTTTTCAGTTTCAAATAATCCGTGTCTGTTGAAAACTGTCGTACTGTACTGGTCGTTAGTCCAGTACAGTGATAGTTATAGTTATTTACGAGTGGAAGGCAGTATATTCACGTACGAAAATTGTAGCTATTTTGTAGCAGCTATTGAAAACAGTGTCCATGAGGTCTAACTACCTAAATAAGGTGTAATTTCCTGTGAATTCGCATGGCGAGAGAATGTGATCAAATTAAATTCTCTTACTGCAACACACCCGTGTTTATTTACTGAAATGACATTTATTATCACATTCAAAAAATTTATTTTTTCATTATAATGCAAACAACACTCTGTTAAATTATGTTTTAAATGTTACTAGATGTCGCTAGCGCGCACGCAGTGAAGATATTACTGATGCATTGGTTTCAATTACTTTATTTTGTTGATTTTTCGGACGAGGTCAAGGTGGCGTTATGCACGCCACCCATCTTGTGCAGAGGTGATGCTGCAGTCCGTGACCAGCGGGGTGACTAACAGCGAGTTACAGTTGACGTAGCCGCTTACAGCAGGTTTATCTGGCACTTTCAGTAAGCATGCGTCCAGTAAGTGTTTAAATTTCGCAGTCTCTGTACCGGTGACATTTTGAATATAACGTTGCATTTTATTGAATAACCTCGCCCCCCGGAAACGAAACTATTAGAATACTTTGTGGCTATCGCATCACCACCAGTTTTGATCGAAATGCGCACCTCACAAGTGCGACCAATACGGTTTGAGTGTCTGGCCTGGATTCGCCCAATGACGTTCACAGTAATTCCTTCTAGAATTTTCCAAACATATATGATCGTAAAGCGCTCGAATCTCTTTTGAATGGAGTACATTTGAAGTTGAGCACGTTTTTTGTGATAGTTTAACTCGTGCATGCCCCAGAGTTTAGCAGAGAACGATCTCTGCATACCTCGAGGCGATCTAAGTCTTTCCGTTTATTCGGCATTCAAAGAGGTGAGCAGTAATCATTCCTCGACAGTATCAGTTGTTCCCAGTAAAGTAAATCACTATTTTTAAACTCGTTTTTGTGCATGAATCGTATCGGTTAACGTTAATCTGAACTGATTTGAGTCTCTGAAATAAAATCTACCGAATTAATTTTAAAGTATGAAACCTTCTCCATCAGCATGTTCACCTCGGTGTGAGGCACTTAATACCTATTCAATACATCTAATACAAGACACGCAGCGGACATATTATTTAATTTACCGTACATTATTCGTACGAATGAATGAGGGTCTACTTTATTATTATTATTACGTTCAGTCAGTGAAAATAACTTAAGAAAAACAAAAACACACGAACAAAAAGACTCAGAGTCCAACTGCGTCACTGTCGGCCGAGGAGTCGAGAGAGCATGTTGGTCGATCGTGCGTGTATTCTTAATCAATTATTAATAAAATAATATGAGTTTGTGATGTTGGACGTGATACTTTCAACGCTTTTATGCGTCCTTTAAGCTTATGCGGAAAACTTAAATGCTTATGATATTGAAGAGAAAAGCTAAAATAAGGAAATTTCATATAAATATAAGGTCGACTGGTCTAAAATTAATATTTGACGTTTCGGGACGTCCTTTCCCATCACCAGAAAATAAAGAAAATGCTGTTAACTACAAAAGGAAAAATTTACTAAACGTATCTTAAACCTAAAGCCTAATGGGGAGTGAGATGCTGGCAGTGTGAGGTGTAAAGCGTGAATGACCCAAGGCTCCTTGGAATGACCTGGGCAGGATCCGAGAGGCCTAACGTGAACGCTCGTGCGGGCAGGCGATTAGGAAGAGGCAGCGGGGTACAGTCAGTGAGCGGAGGGATCAGAGCTGGTACAGTTGGAGCATATTATCCCAAAGCTGACGGGTATTGTTTCTCTTTGTAGGTTTGTTGGGTTCTCCCATTATGTTTACGATTATTTATTCTTTGAATAAATACGCAACTACGGAGACGAAGTTTACGATTATGCATTTTATATTTGAAGTGTTATGGGAGATATGATGTTGAAAGAGATTAAAAACAATTATGTAACCTTTGTGGTCCGTGCTTCAGCGATAAGTTATTCTTTAAAATCATTTTACGGCAAAGGTGGAGAAGGAAACTTTGTAAGGAAGAATATTGCATGAAATGGCGCTAAATTATTTTCGATTTCAATTTAGGATGAATGTGAAATTGAAAACTTGCAGGGTGAATTTTTTTGTGAAGCATTCGATGTATGATTTTTCGATTTGATTTTGAGACAAACTTGGAGGAATAAACTTACAGGAAAGAAATTTTTTTCTCACCAAGTTAGGAGGAGGGAAATTCGACTCCTTCTGCGCAAACTTGCGCAAAAAAATTCGGCTGGCCTAGTTGTAAATAGTTACTCCATATTAGCTAAGATAAAATCGTTGTTTGTAAATACATCGAGTGAAGAGAATCACCACGGCTGAAACTAGTATTATGTAAATAATTCTATTTGTGACATGTACTTTTTATTCTAAAATAACTATTTGTGTACAATGTTCAAGTGAATGTGAGCCATTACGTACACTATTGTGAATTACTATTTTGTGTACCATATTCGATTGATTATGTACTTATAAGTATAACTTTTATTCTAAATATTTATGTACATTACTGAAGAAATTGTGTATCTTTAAGTGCGCTCTTTATTATACAATTGTATCTGCATTAAAAGGTAATATTTTCAGTGCGTAAAATGGAAACTAATATTGTGCAGAAGCAATTGTGGCTTCTGGGTCGAAGGTTGTATTTTTAGCTAAAAAACTTGCATTGCTAATGGATATAGTTATATATTCTTCTTCCCACTTGCTACTGACTTTATTTTTCTGATTCTCAAAATCAGCTTGTTAGTTTTTCTGAAAATTTCGACTACATATTTAACAACCAGTCCTAAAGACTTGGTGGCTTTTGGTTTGCTTTACATAGAAAAGTTACAATAGCCCAATGTGAATATTTTATAGTGTGCTCTTGTACATTGAAATCAAATCCGTAAGTGGTGGCACCGTCAAGCGTCGGCCGTCTTCTTGTTGTGGGGAACCTGGCAGAACGTTATTGGCTAATGACGTCAAGGGCCGGTCACGCCCAATCAGAAGAGTCGATTTTCTTGTTGTGGGGAACCTGGCGGAACGTTATTGGCTGTGACGTCAAGGGCCGGTCACACCCAATCAGAAAAGTCGATTTTCTTGTGGTGGGAAACCTGGCGGAACGTTATTGGCTGTGGCGTCACTCAGAATATTGACTTGACACTGTCTATTTGATACCAATTGAAAATGACCAAGACGACATACTTTTCATGAGCATATGAAAATCAAACCTTGCATGAGCACAGATTTTGTAACGGAAGGTTTCAGTGCACCGTAAGCAAGAACTAACATTAAGCAAAGGACGCATATTTCTTACTAATTTTCTAAGTATCATAAATTGTACCTGCTTTTCGGGCTGTTCAATCCAATTCCCTATCAGCAGTAAAAATTTCTACAGCCGTTTTTCCATTTCATTTAGATAATGTGGTTACGTTAAGCGGTACGGCCTGCTATTTTCCACTGTACTTCGTGTTTGGGTACCCCGTTTTTCTTACCCTTTTCCTCTATTGAAACACCGAACCCTGTGAGAGGAAAGTAAAGTAATCTAATTGGTAAAGCCAAAGACAATTCAAGGGCAGTAACATTTTACTTTGATAAGGACGCTATGTTGGCTTCTTTTATAGCGTACAAAAAATCCTAAAATGAATATAACTTACAGTGCCGATTAAGTTGCTTCTGATTCTTCAGCTCCAATGTTCATGTTTTTATAATTTACAATAATTTTTGATATAACTGCCTGAAGTATGATTTAGATTCCTCTGTATTTTTCAGCTTCAGAGCTGTCCATGTCAAATTTGTCTTCCACCACTCAGAGCAAAACTGTTCATATTATCTATTTCTTCGTTCAATAGACATAGGAACTTTGCCTACAATTACCGGATTGCAATACAACAGATGAGACATTAGAGTACGAAAAAAGTTATGGTGCAAATACTAACAAGAAAAGACATACTAACAAGACAACGTGTATGTTTTGCAACTGAGACCGGCAGTTTGATATTCGTAACAAGATTTACTCCATCAAACGGACAGTTTCTACGCTGCTCAAAAATGTAGATTTTGTTAACTTTTCACAAGCCTCGCTAAGAACGAGACCCATTATTCCTACTGCCTCTTTTGAGTCGGTCTTATTCCCAAAATTATCCATTATTTTAACAGTATTTTCAGTGTATTATACCCTTTATGCTCTTGGGCGACTTGTTCCCAACTGCGCAAAATCTTAATTGCGACTTGTTCCAAACTGCGCAAAATCTTAATTGCGACTTGTTCCAAACTGCGCAAAATCTTAATTGCGACTTGTTCCAAACTGCGCAAAATCTTAATTTGACTTGTCCCAAGGTGTCGACCCATGCACCTCAAGGAATACTATGCATTCGTTTCATTCATAGGTTCACCTGTGAATCAGAGCTACTTTCCAGTATGCCAGATAACATAAAAAAATAAAAGAAAAGTGGCGTAGCTGGAAGGGACAAATGGTTGTTCTTCTCCATGTGCTGTGTTTAGTACCTACCAAATCGAGGTGAAAATATTACATTCATAATAATATATACGTAATTGTACTCCAAACTGAACAAAGTGAATCCTCTCAGATGGCATAGGATGAGCCATTGGGTTAGGTTGCCTTAGCTTAGCCAGGCATTCGGCACATATTTCGTTCGTATCTCCATTGCTACTGCTTGGCGTCATATTCCTACGGACGGCATTTTTTATCTTCCGTTTCTTTCGCGACTTAAACTCCCATGCGCGCTGATGAATGAGTTTTCATATATAAGTTTCAAGTTTCTCTCTGTATACTGGAAGTCGTTAATTTTTTTCTTGTTTAGAACCACACTGTATGTATGTACGCTATGGGTGGGAAGGCGTAAACTATTTTGTTTTTGGAATATAGTAATAATACCTATCAACCAAATTTTGGAATCCGAATGCTGTAAATGGAGAACTATTCATTTATCTCTTTTTTTCGTTATTCTTTGCTACGTACATTTCGGCACATATGTGTAGCACCGTCAGTTCTATGGTCGCGTTTTCTACTATGAAACGAAAAGGTGACTAATTGCTCCAAGCCGCCCTCTTATTCCCCTAAAGTATGTGCTAAAAATTTGCTTGTCACCGTCAGTCAAAATTGCCGTTCTTGTTGTTGCCTTACAGCTGAGCAGCAGGATTGTCAAGTGCTCAGTTCTGAATATAAAAAATTACGTCATACTTTATGGTTAGTCTGCGACCAGAATATGAAGGTCAAATCTTGGGTGGGCAAACTACGGTCCTCGGATTCGGCCCTTTAGTCTGTTTAATCCGGCCCGGCGAAGATTTTTGGTTCTTCTATAGATTAACCCATTTGAAGTACTTCATATTAGATTTATTCTAAAATTAGATATCGGCAGCAAAAAAATATTATTATTGCACTGCACAGTTACTACTAAAGGTGAATGCAAGTTTCAACACTGTAATTCTTTTTTCTGTTTATCTTTTTATATATATGCAACGGGCGTTGGTCCGGCCCGACTGTCAATTTTTTAATGTCCATGTGCCCCTGAGTCGAAAAGATTGCCCCCCCCCCCCCCGGCTATACCGACGGATGCCTGTCACGCAAAATCTTCAGAGCGTATCTAACCAAGCTGGACTAAGCATCTTGGGCAAAATAATGTGTTGCCGTAGTGCACGTTTTGCATCTCTTGCATCACATTAGGTTTCAAATTTTTGAAGCCTTCCATCGTGCCAACCCTTTTGTAGCTGCGTGGTTCTTTTTACAGCGATCTTTAATTAAGTTAATTAAAGTTAATTAAGTCTATGTCATGATATGGTCCATAACCAACAAACATGTAAACAGTCGTTGACCTATAATCTGATAAAACACGCGCAGGTAGTCCTTGATGAATATAGACTCCCTTGTTTTATTCAATTTTATCAAGTTTCAAAATGTTTACTTCCAAGTACGCGATACCTGGGGGTATGAATTTTGGAATATAAATAAAAAGTCACGAAATAAAGAGTATATCTGCCTTAGGACTGCCTGCATTTTCACATTCTGTGCTGATATTTTCACACTCTGTGCTTGTATTCTCAGATTTTGTGTTAGCATTGTTCCATTCTGTGTTGGTATTTTTCCATTCTGTCCTAGTATTTTCTCATTCTGTGTTGGTATTTTCCCATTCTGTCCTAGTATTTTCTCATTCTGTGTCGGTATTTTCCCATTCTGTGTTTGTATTTTTTCCATTCTGTGTTAGTATTTCCCCATTCTGTGTTAGTATTTTCCCATTCTGTGCTGGTATTTTCACACTCTGTGCTGATATTTACACACACAGAGAAATCTCTTTGAAGGCAAGTTTATATCTACATTGAAAGACGCATCTCCAAACTGGAATCTGACTATTAGAATTACTACCTTTGAAAAAATAAATATTAACTAGGGAAATTTTTCTGTATCGGTGTATGGGGTTGTATTTTGCAAAACCTTTTTGCTCGTCTGTTTCCAAGAGCTACTTCTGTTATTCCAAGGATTCCTTCGACGCGATAAGAATATTCCAAGGGTTCCTTCGACGTGATAAGAATATTCCAAGGGTTTCTTCGACGTGATAAGAATATTCCAAGGGTTCCTTCGATGCGATAAGGATTCAAACCTAAGTGGCATCGCACATAGCTAATCTATAAAATTAATTTCTTTCACTCTAATGCCAAGGACATAATATTCATATAGGCGTCTTTTAAGTTTTTTAAATTCGTTCAAATATAGTTTTCAACCTAAATGGCTTAATCATCTAAGGAAATTCTAAGCGACGAGCAGATGTAATGGTTCTTCTTATCTTCAAAGACTCCCTTTCGGGGGCATAGGATGGGCCATTGGCCATAGGGTTAGGTTAGTTAGGTTCGCCCATCCTATGGTATGGGGAGTAGCGCCCTCAGGGGGTTTGAGTACGTTACCTTAGCCATTAGCTAGGTCTTCGGGACGTCTGTCTTTCGTGCCCACTTTGCTTCCTTCCACATTCATACTCCTACTGATCTTACTGTTGTCTGTTCTTCCTCTTCTTTCCCGACTTGCTGTTCCCATGCGNCGTGCATGGGTTCCCCGTTTTTCTATCGACATACTATATGTCCCTTCCTTTTCCTCTCTTAGAAGAGCTTAGTACTTATTTAGGGAGGCTTAAATCTTCTTATAATACCTAATACCTAATAATCTTCAAAGACTTAATCATCTAGGGATTCTCTGCGATGAAGAAAAAGCGGAGATATACAAGAATTTAGGGTATTTTTATGAAGGCACGCAACACCTGTAAAAATTACGCATTATCGTTCGAACGGGAAAAACTATTTGCAAGGGTAATGCCAATATTTCTATACAATATCTCGTAACACATAAAAAATTAGGACTGTTACGACTTGCTTGCTTTTCAATTTGTATTAGTGGCGCATGTTTGTAAGTTTTAGCGCGATTTTGTGAGAAATTAATCACTTCAAATATAGGTTCAGTAACATTAATATATACAGCCTTTGATTCGTTTATGAGAATTTTGCCGCTGTTGACATGTTCCTCCTCGCGGCTAAAAATTATTGCCTATGACAGCGCCATCCGAAGTGAACAAAGCAAGTGGGTGTTCACGTGACCAAAACAGTTATGTATGACGTCGCAACCAATCAGAGGGTGGACTTCCTCTTGGTGAAAAATCCGCGGTAGCGCGATTGGTTGTCACATACTGTGAATAATGTGGTGCAAGCTAAATGCCGTCGTATTAATATTCAATTATGCAAATGATCTGACAAGGTGTAACATTTCCTCTACAATGCTGTTTAACGAAACAATGTGATTTTTGTTTTAGTTTTCGCTCATTTGTACTCAACAGGGTAGCAACCAAAGAGTCAGAACGAACTCTTTCAAAAATATTATTCTTGTGGAATTTTTTTTAGCCGTTCCATAAAGGGTTAAGATGTCAATCCTTATTATAAATTGTAACTCGTACAGTTCGATAGTACACGGAATAAATATGGTTAGCTGTAAGCTAAGCATAGGATGGTCTTTTGTGCTTGCAAAATGTAAACAAAGTCAGATTAACACTCGTGACACAAGATAATTACTGTGAAGCAAACCCCCGTCACATACGATAATTAGGACGACTTTGCGATACCCTGTGGGGCATAAAATGTCGGATTATTGCTCGTCGCCAAACGAAGTCCTTGTGAAACAAATTCCCTTTTTTCACGCTTTTTTCTGCCATATTTTCTATATTATGGAAACAACGCGGGATTTATGTCTGTCACGAAAAATAGTTATTACGAAACAAAATCCACAGCATTTTTAATTAGTGACACTTCCAGTAGACTCTACTTGTGAATAAAGGTGGAGACATGCCCTTCAAGAAAGGTACTTATTCAGAAACAAAATCCACAGCCATATTTATACCAACCGAGGTTAATTATTTTGTTATTTTGAAGCAAATTTCACGTCAAGATATACCCGCGACATCATATGTGAAATGTAAACAATGCCAATCTTTCTCTTATATATATAAAGTGTAAGTAATGCTCTTCATAGGGTCTCAATGCGCTTGTAGAGTAGTTGTTGAGAATTATTTTTATTGATAACTAATAGTGTAAATGTATTAATGTTCCTATTGATACAACCAGGCAAATATCAGTTTAGTGAAGGAAATAACTGGACGCAAATTTATATTTCATTTTAGAACCGTTGGCGCTGTAAAATACGTAGATGTGATTGTAATGTTCAAGTGGAGCTTCACCTTAGGCTGTACATTTTGTTCGTAAGGATGATAAAAAAAAATTACGTGAGACTTCCATGTAGTAAAACCTAAGATGAAAGACCGCATATAATGGAACGCAGTGTTGAAATTCCGAGGAGCTTTGTATCTACTAGAGTGTTTTAACGATTTCTATGAGGAAAGTTTTAAAAAGAACAACACATTGTGATATGGAGAGTGTGCTTGTTGGAGCACAGTTTTACTGCACGACCATATGTTCCAACTGTTGCTTCAAGAAAAGTGTTCACAGCTACATAAGAACACGTGTTGTTGCCTTGTGAGAATGTACATGTCTAATCACGGGATGACAGACATGCTGAGGGCATATGTACACTGAAAGAAACTTCGATGCACTCAAGTGCATCAAAATTACATGCATTTTTGTCCCAAAACCGAAACGTGCAAGTGCATGAGAAAAAGAAAGTGCATAATGATGATGCATATAGGGTCCTATGATGCACTGCATGTTGATGCACTTATGTATTTCGATTTTGTGACAAAGCCGATGATGGACCAAGATGCATCAAAAACAGGTAAAATTGATGCACCTGAAAAGACGATATTTCGAATTACAGTAGCGATCTGCGTGTTAGTAAATAGCCGCGTCTCGTTTTGCATGTGTAACAAAACTACAAAGCTTTTGTTCTTATTGCGGAAATATGTTTTTTTCTGACTGAAATATGTTTTTCTGTCTGCTGCGATGACACCAAATTACGCCATGAAACACCTACGTGCATCCTGATGCTTTTCTGTGAAACACTTAGTGCATCAAAAATTTTCTCAGTGTAGGTACATACGTTGTGCTACAACTACGAGGAACGCATGTGTACTTTTTAACATAACTCTTTATTATGAGGACTCAGGAACACAGTATTACAGTTCGGAAACTATAAATGTTTTAAAACATGTTTCGAGGAGATCGTGCATTTGGGAATAGAATGAAATAATTCTGTGAGAGGTTTGTTATTGGCAGTACATGAGAGTAAACATGCAGTTATCGACACGTATATAAAATACATTCTGAAATTAGACGTGTCCTCAGGCGCTGCTAAAGCCCGGTGTCAACTTAGCAAGTCTCGTTGGTGCCACCAGCCTGGAGACATTCCCACTAATCCGTCTACGGCGCTGCAGAACGGTTTCGGTTTGCGCCAAATTTAACTGTATAAAAATTACTGAAAATTTCAGCCGCTACTGCAGTAATAACACCATGGCGACTGTCAGTGACGTACTAGCGTTATTTAACCCTTTACCTCCTGAAATTCAGAGAACATTTTTTCACTTTTTT
>LQNS02278160.1:23507363-23518666 GCA_001587735.2 Parhyale hawaiensis
GTGAGAGCCACCCGCCCACAGGGGGCAAGAGGCTAGTGGAAGTTGAACTTCCATCCGGCGTCTAAACAAAGCACTTTCGCCTCAACTAACGTTTCGTTAGCTCAAGGCGAATTATTTATGCAACTTACAAAGTAGTTAATGTATGAACAAGTCGAAAATTCATCGACTTTTGATATAGGGATAATATTTAGTAAAATTGGAGCTGTAACAGTGAAATCAAACTTAGCACCGCACCACTCGAACCGGCTTGTCTTTTCATTTTTGAGGGTTGTTGTAGTTGTTGAACTCTTTATAACCAAAAAGGAAAATATGTGTCGGAGTCTGACACCTGCTGATCCCTGGAGTCGGGCTGTCTGGCGTTCGATCTCCTCTGCCCCCCCTCCCCAAGCCACGGGGCACTCCAACCTACCGGCAGCAGCAGAGAATGAGCGAGCAGGAGGACGGCAGCAGCAGAGCACTGCACGTAGCTGTCTTGGCAGTCCACGAGGGCCACCACACTGGCCCGAACGGAGGCGCTGCACAGGTCCGCACTTTCTGTCGTTTACAAAAAGCAAGACTATTAATTTAGTCGTTGCGCCCAGGTGTGTCAAGTCTAAGTCGAGCATTTTTGAGGCCAGGAGTCTCAGTCAGACACTGGCCGGATCCATGAGTCGGAGTCCGACTTGGTCCATCCAACTATGTAGTCCTCCTAATTGCAATGACGGAATGATCAGCAGTTCCATTTCCTATGGATTAACCCCAGTTTTACATGCCGTTACATACCTGTTAGGTTACACTTATATATTTATATATATATACATATATGTACATACATATTGCTATTCCAACAACACAGGCATATCATGTAATTCATGAAGGAAAGGATTGAGACGACACCATTGGAGATGCTGCGCTGCGACGTGGCTACACTTGTTATTACAGCTCGCTGCATCAAATTCAAAGCGGTGCAGTATAGGCGACAGTGTCTCTCTCTACTGGTGTGTCCGCGCTCTGTGAACATTGTCTATTTGCAGTACCGGGCTCAGTGCCTCTCAGACTGTTCAGCTACACAGCGGGCTGCGTGTTGCCGGAGAGGCTTTACTTTTATATTTCGAAAGACTGCTTCACCGTATTAGACACAGCTCTGCATATAAATATTTCTTCCCTAGATTCTATGTTGTGAAACGAATGCAAGGCCCTTTCCAATCCAAGGCCACACTTCGTAACCGCACGCTCAACCTCAGGAGCGGACGGTTAGCTAGCACTTCGTTCTGGCTACCGTATCCGTGCTAGCGCTCTGTAGGGTGCGCCAGGACGACGTACGAGCGGCATAGCCCTATCCGCTCACCGAGTTGAGCTTGTCATTGTACAGTGTGACCTCGGCATCAGAAGACAGACACGTCACTCGAAAGTACATAGCAAGACAATTGTGACTTATCACTAACACTGTGCGGCTGGAGACATCCACATAGCACTGGTGTCATGGCTACGAACAGACGACTTAAGAGAAAACAACCACTTGTGACGTCATTATTGTCGCAAATTTTTCCGTAAAACTAGCGAAGAAAAACCCGGCTGTGTCCTGCAAGACTCTCAGCAACTGAGCTCCACGTCTTCCACCCTTCTCAAAATCACAAGGTCTAAGTGTTATTATATTCATCTGTATAACTTATCAAATATTAGGTCAAGGTTAGTAAGGTTTGCTAGTGCAGCGATTCGAAGCCGCATCGGGGCTCAAATATTAGAAGCATGCCTAAACAACAGAGAGTATGCATCAACGAAGGGTGGGTTTTAGAGTGGGTTAGAGTAAAATATACCGTAAGTAGCATAGCGAGGCCCACTCACTAGTCGGTTGGCTTTGGAGGGCAGTGGACAAGAGCTGCAGCACCGAGTCCCGCACCTCCCAGTCCGTGTGGCACAGACCGCTCTCGATGACCTACGATAGAGACAAAGATTTGTAAGAATCAGTCGTGGAGATTCGCGGTATGATTTTCAAAACGTACGATTATGTTGACCCCTCGACTACCCGCCGTACCTGGTGCCGGAATAGCCTTTGCCTACATTGAGATTCAGCATAATATGTGTTATATTAGATGGACTAAACTTAGCCAAACCTATTCTACTCTAAGACATATTTTCAAGAAGGCCGCATATACACCGAGATCAACTACACTGTCTTCGATGGCCAACGCGAGGTCACAAACGAGTCCAAAAGCCAATTGATGAAACTTTGTGGTTTGGCCTCAGCCAAGCTTGAAAGGATTAAAGTGGAGGCTTCCGTGGGGAGGGTGGGGGGCTCGCCAACGGAGGATGGTAGGAAAACAGTGGGTTGGAGAACAGAGGAGGGGCAAAGTTTCCTGGAGGGGAAAAGAGGTCCGAAGCGGATATATCAGTGGCCGGACTACAGAACAAAGTTTTCTAATAAACATCGGAACCTCAGATTATTATTATTATTATTATATTCAGAAGTTCAAGTTTCCGTTTCCACAACAAAGGCAGAAGAGAAAGAATGAAGGGACACATAGTGTGACAATAGACAATTGGAGCCCATGCACGAGGGTTTTCCCACACAGGATCAACGTGCATGGGAACAGCAAGTCGGGAAAGAAGAGGAAGAACAGATGGAAGAAAGATCAGAAGGAGTACCAGGCGAGAAGAAAGCAGAGTGGGCGGCACGAAAGACAGACGTCCCGAAGGCCTAGCTAATGTCGGAACCTCAGAAAAGAAGTAAGCTGCTCATGGTGATGCGAGGAATATATTTATCGGCAGCATAAATTTGTCGATATCGGTCATTGGTAGCCGTTACTCCGTGAAAATTAGGGCACCACAATGACCCAAAGATGATTATAATTAATGTTGTCTTCCACAAATGGCTTATATTGCAGTTTTTCTTTAGTGATTACATTCCTGGCGTCACAATGAACAGTTTTTATTTGAAGTTAGTACGTTAATTGAAAACGATTTAACTGAAATCATTGAATTAGCCCGGGATGCGCTTGCAAGGTGAATACAAACAAATACGGTACAGTCCATGGTTTGGCCTTTATCGTGGTCACAAAAAATAAACTTTTGGTAGGAATAGTAATATTATAGCAATCCCTGCGGTAAGGCACCAAGGAAACAACGGGGGCGTGAGGCCCGTCGCCAGTAGTATTGGTGCATTAGCTCATATATGTTGCTCTCACCTACAAAGAACAAATTTAGAGATCGAGTTTCAATAGTTAGCCTAGCGCACAAAATTAAAAGCCGAATCGAAATTTTGTGCTTGAGAAAACTCCAAGCTCGAAAGGAAAATCTCAAAGAGGGCTAGTGCAACAAACTTCAACATGGAGAGGGACTTTAACTCTTTACGGTCGATATTCACACGACAAGAGTCTTTGTAGGAATAGCACTCTTATTTGAAAGTGGACCCTGAGATTAACCAAAGTAATAGTACAGTAGTATAATGAAGGCTTGATTGATTGGCTAGTCTCAATT
This sequence comes from Parhyale hawaiensis, assembly GCA_001587735.2. Taxonomy (NCBI): domain Eukaryota; kingdom Metazoa; phylum Arthropoda; class Malacostraca; order Amphipoda; family Hyalidae; genus Parhyale; species Parhyale hawaiensis. Next base: position 23,510,820 of record LQNS02278160.1, read on the forward strand.
CAACTAAGTCAAGCCCGCTTGACTTGACTGGTCCGGAACTCAAGTGGCCCTGCCACTCTGATTTGCGTTAAAAATAAGCGACGAGCGCTTAAGGCAGTCACAAATTCTATTTAAGAGCAACTTTGAGCTTCAGAAAGTTTCAATGGTACTCAACGAAGGGCTAATACCAGCAAACCGCCTCAACAAGGTAAAGCCTGCATACTCGTCCGAAATTCCAGACAAACCAAATCTCGAAGGCTCCATTTCGCCGCCCCATCGATGCCTATCTTAGTTCACTAGCGCAGAGAAATGCACCTAAAGGTAAAGTTAAGCCCAGTTAACAGCACACCCGGAGACCCACAGCCACAGACCGATCTTTATCTGCACAGGAAACAGGGGAAGCAATAAGGGTTCACTACACACCTGCACCACAGCAGGGGCCACACCGTCAGGAGGGGCGCGGGACAGACACAGCAGCAGGCAGTCAGCCACAAGTACACCTCTCTGCTCAATAACCAGTAAGTACCGTAAAGTGGGTTACTGTATGCGCTATGATTCTAACCTTTCGAAGTCTTTGTTTTTTGCAATTTATGTAATATGGACAGATGCGCCCCGAGTCAACATAGAAGCAGTACCTACACACGTTAGCTATATACTACTGGAATAACAACTTCCAAGCACTTCCGGTTTCTTACAATTGGGGAGAAAAAGCAACAGCATGAAGTAATCCCATAGCGGATAAAGTAACCTCACTTTACGGTAATTTATTTCGTGAGTGCGTGATGATACTAACAGTATGGCAAGACATGGAGGGGTTCGCTAGCTAATAGCATTATTGAACCTTTAATTCATGACTTAGAGTTGCCCTTCTCGCAACAATAACATCTAGAATTTCATAAAGATGACGCCTAATCAGGTGAAGAGATGAAGGGTTAAGCCATGAAGGTAGAGCGTAGTTGCTGAACTAAACCCAGGAAGTTTGTAAAGTAAGACTTAAACATTCTGCTTTCAACTCGATAACGTTTAAATTAAATGAAATTTTTTGTAGAATAGCACTCTTTGAAAATGGATTTGAAATCCATTTGGCTGGTAAAGAGCTAACCGTCTATTTTCACACAAATAACACTATTAAGCCCTTTCAAACCCTAAATGGATCCCTGGGTCTGGTTCCCGACAGTGGACACATCAATGTCATTGATGGACTCCAAGAGTTTCATCGATAAATCACAATTTTACCTCAAATCAGGCGAGTTGTTTAAGTCCAAGGCAGGTGACAAGGCCTTTCTGGCCAGCATTGGCTTTCAAGTAAAGGAGCAAACTAGAAAAGTGAGGGACTTGCGCAAGCAGAAACACCGCTAATCGGTAATGATCACTAGATTTTGATAAAACACATTGAAGGCTTGAAAACCTTACAATTAGGCTACTGAATTGTAATACTCCAGAGGTGAGAGGATTCCACCGGGCAGTGAAAACTCAACTGCTCTCTCGACTACCTCAGCAAACTAGTAATAAATTACAAATCTCCTACACCTGTCAAAAAAAACTGAATTGGGCTTCATTTGATTATGGCTCAGAGTTATTTCCTAACCTGGAAAGGTCCAGTATTACGTTGAAAATCCGTTCAAAAGAATTCACTGTTATCACTATCAGCATTATTACTATGTATATTTTCAGTTTACCCAACGTAGTCGCAGTTCGGGTGATGCAAAAGTGAAATTCATTTCGGATTTTATTGTCATCTAATAATGGTCAGTAAAATCCAGGAACTGGTCCATTTGAATATCACGTTCTCATACGTATCCACAGAATATAGTTAATTTCAGTTAGTAAGGTAAATAGGATTTATTTTATCCATCTCAGTGCTATTACCTCTACGCAATACTTAACGCAAGGATAAAAAGTTCATACCTAATACTGACACAATTCCCTCCTAATGATCACAAGTAAATATTACCTCTCTGGTGTTGCAGGGCTTCAGGAAAGTACGACACAGCACGTCCATTGCTTCCGTTCGCGAGAACGACGGTCCATGCTCCTGTCTAGACGAAAAAGGGTCACTTTAACTACAAGGTACCACACGCCGTACACTTAGCACCAATCCTAATGATTAAGCTAGATATTACATTATTCATAACGAAGAATGCTGTTCACGCTTGATTTATACTAAAAGCCTATTTATTCGAAAAGCTGTCGTAGGCGATGCAGCGCAGCAAGCTAGAATTACGGTGAAGCACCAAGTCAAAACGAGCAATATTATAACAGTACACATGCGATAAAAAAGTACATTCTTTTGAAAGATTAACCTCAAGTGTTACCAATGATCAAGATGGGCCTTATTTGTTTCTGAAAATGACGACCGAAAAACCGCCACGGGCTTTATATAGCACCGGAACTTTAGTTGCAGACTAGAACAGGAATGTTAGGAACTAGCATAAGTTACGTGAGGTCAGATTAAAATAGGATCGGTTCGAGATAGCTATGCTTATGTTCAAGCTACATTATATGATCCGTGGCAAATATTGCGAGAGATGAGGAAAAGTGTACAGTAAAAATGGCTTAAAATCTATACTATAATAAGAGAGCCATCGGTCCGTCAGTCCGTCTGTCCGAAGCCTTATTTTCCACCTATCTAATACTGAAAAAAAAAAAATTCCAAGGTACCAACTCTTCTTTTTTCCAAACTGTATCCAGGATACGAACCCGGGAATTCCCGGGTTATTAGTGAAGGCCTGGTCACGGGCCTTTGTGAACTTGGTTGTTTTTGTGCACTTGGTGAACTTGATGGACTTTGTGGACATGGTGAAATTTGGAGTATTGTGAACTTTTTCGATAGGACGGTAAGATACTTTCAAATGCACACTTTCATGACTTAGTCAACAAAAGGGTTGCGTTTGGTGCACTAGTCGTTACAAATAATGAGGCAACTGCGAAAAATTTAAATGCCCAACAGAGACGACATAACGTTGAACTGTGAACTTCGTCATCTCAAAAATTAATAATTTATAAAGGCTATAACCAATAAATTCGTGTTCAACCTAACGATATCTACCAGACTAAGGTCATAAAGGGCCTCGATTTGGGAAGATGATGAGGGGCTCAGACAAAATTCTATCAAGCATTAAACTTTCAGTTCGGCCAAAAACAGTCAAAAGAATCATATTCGAACCATCATTAAATGATAGTAGAAATACTCGCATATCAGATCCAAAACTGATCCAAATCACTGCATGATTTTCCAGCACTCATGCAGCTTCCTTCCAGTCACTTCAGAAGTCTATCAGAAAAGCATGGGCACTTTTATTCCGGAATTAAACATAACAGCTACGTCAACAAGTTACAGTTTTTACGCACCAGACACTCTGATATCGCGATAGGTATTAAAGAAGAAGAAAATTGGGAACTCAAAATTACGCACATTGTAATGACTCGCGGGTTTGACTTTTCGAGATTCAGAGCCCTTTAAACGGCAGGCGCCAGTTCTGAATTTGAACAAGTATTTAAAATGGATATTTTACTGTAGCACAAGCCTGTAAATTGCCAAATTTTACTTTGACGGAGAATTGAGAAATGATAAACAACAGTACGTTGTGACGTTGGGCCGGGACGCGTCACTAGGAGCTTCACTGAACTGTACGACAATAAGGAGCTCAAATGCGAGTTAACCTGTTATGTAATATCATCCTTGGACTTCATCCATTGAATTCCGGGGCCCTGACTCAACAGAACAACTTGCCGTACTTCAAAAACTGTTGAAAGAGAGCCGGCCCAGGAAGCTCAACGTAGCGTTGGGTTAACTCTGGAATTCCCATAGGACAGAATGAGGTCTACGACTTCAACACAACTACTTACTTAAGTAGCTGCTGAAAGAGAGTGAGTGCAGCGAGCTCAACTGAAGGGTGAGGACTAGTTAGAGACGAAGGAGCAGCAGCACTGGGAGAGCATACGGTACTGAGGAACAGTAAGCAGTGCTGCAGCAGCCACTCTCGCCAATGCTGACAAGGTAAGATCGGATTAGTCCGGCTCTAACTTCACCTTTAGCCGGTATCAGTAGCTATAATTAGAGAGCGAATTTCACTACTATCATAACATTCACAATAAAAATTTCATCACTTTTCTCTGACAGTACTGTGATTAGGTACCGCACTACTCAATTAATGGTGCAATAAACAATTATGTATCGTTTAAAGAATACAAAGCGTCGTTTCTGTCTTTTAGAATCTTACAGAATCTAAATGAGGCAGTTCAGAAGTTATGATAACTTTAGTTTAAAAGTTATACGTCCAAAGGTGAATTACCATGACCAGTACGATATATTTTACGAGTACCCAATGCACTTCTACGAGTAGCATCCGGGACGGCAAATGACAAGGCAGTTCAAGACGACAAAGTCACCATTCAGGCAACACAAAATCACAGCAAAAAGTATTACTACAAAAACAAATTAACAAAGTTGGTTGAAACTGAAAAACAGTTTTAAAAAAATACTGGCAAGAGAAGGGGGTTTGCTGGGCAAAGCATACGAAGAACTGTTAGCTGTACAGTGTACAATGTTCCGTACCTGCGACAACGATGGCAGAGTAGCGCAGGCGGCCTTCAGACTCTGCAAGACAGGCGAACTGGAAGCCTGACACTGGAGGACGGCGGCCTCAGTACGTTCACTGACGAGTGTCTGTTCACAGAGTTATACGTATTGTTCTCATAATAAGTGGAATAATGCGCTTTTCTGTATGTTATTGAAAAGTGAAAATGCAATAAAATATTTGTCATCACAGAAAGAGTAGAGGTTAAATTAGCTACATAAATAATACAAAATATATGATGCACCTTAACAATGACAGAGACGAAAAACTATTATATTGTGGCAACATTTTTTTATAACCATAACTTGACGTAGCAAAGTTCAAAGAAAATATACTATAGGCCTACTATTTTGAAAGAAATAAGTGAAAACCCATATTTCGTTACAAATTTTACACTATGACTACAAGCCCTTTCAGATCTTACAGCACTGTTGAGTAAATAAACACATAATTATGCCCTATCGTAGAATTATCTCGTAAATGTGGAACCACATCACGTAATCTCAACGGAATTCAGCGCTCGTGAATCACTTGCAGCTCTGTTTAGTTCAAAACCAGCACCTGCGCTTGTATCTGGCAGCCACTGTAGGAGATTCATGCATGCTACTCTGAAAAGTTTGCTAAAATGTCTGAAAAGTTTACTAAAATGTTAGCTGTCGGGTCAGGTGGCTGGGCCAGTGCAAGGCGTTTTGCAATGCTGGCCTGGGTTTGTACGTCCGATCGGTACAATCCCTTGAAATTATTATTATTATTACATTGAATATTTTAAGCCTACGTTTCCACAAAAATGGCGATCTAACAGAGGAAGAAGCAAGGGACATATAGCATGATAGAAATGGGGAACCCATACACGAAGGTGTTCCCACATGGAACAATTTCGTGAGGGAACATTGTTGAAACTGAGGTTTAAAATATTAAATATAATAATAATGTAAGGGACTGTACCAATCGGACCATCTTCGTGACGTATAGACCCAGGCCTGTACTGCAGGAGGCCTTGCACTGGACCAGCCACGAAGGTGCTCCCCAGGAAACAAAGAATGCAACGGGAGGACTCAATAGGACTGAAATAAAACTTAACCGTGACCGCACGTGGCAAATTTACATCACATCGACGAGTCGAAGTATTTGAGTGTGGGACCTCAGGCCTTCGTATGTTGTTTTCTTGAACATATCACCGTATTTTTTCGATTTATTTCATTCAGTCTCCCGCTCATGACTGGCCAGCTACTTGAGCTGCAAAATACCGAAAAATGTCGCCAAGTACAGAAAGTTCGGGCAATAGGCTAACTGTTACTGTGGTTTCTATCGCGTACAGAAATGACTATAACCTAATGGTGCTTACATTTGTTGGTAAGAAATATATATATATATTCTATGAAGAGCACTGTGAACTGAATATGAAGTGTAAATAAGGGTTCAGTCAAGAAAAAGAAGTTAAATCAGGTCACCGACAGCGAACAAATTCGGCGCTAGAGCTGTGAAAGTTTCCACCAGCATGCAATGCAATTTTCCAAAAATAATTGCTAAATTAGTATATATTATTTTAATTGATTTATAGGCTAGAGGTGAATTTTGCAATTTAATACGATTTTCTGGTTAAATTAGGTAAAATATTCCTAAGCTGCTCAGCCATATATTCGTCGATGATGACATCACTTTTTGGTGCTAATTTTTCGTGAGTCCTCCCGTTACGCTTTTTGCTTCCTGGTGCTCCCACACAGGATCAACGCGCATGGGAACAGCAAGTCAGGAAAGAAGAGGAAGATTAGAATAAAGGATGAGCAAGTAGGAGTATGAAAATGGAAGGAAGCAAAGTGGGCACGAAAGATACATATACGTCCCGAAAATTTAGCTAATGGCAAAGGTAACCTACACGAGCCCCTGGGGTCGCCGCGCCCGTAACATAGGATGGACGAACCTAACTAACCTAACCCTTTGGCCTATGGCCCAACCTATGCCCCTGAGGGGAGTCCCTTGACAAATCGGAGGACTAATATGACGAGTACAGTAACGCCATTGGCTAAATTTAATATGTTACTGCACTAGTCATATTAGCTCTGCAATTATTGGACGCAGCCCGATATTTAAGGTATCTATTCAGCATATTTCGGGTTTATTTATAATGAAAACTTAAACTATCCTAATTTCGTAAGTTTTAAGTAGTTGAAATGGAACTTTCTATCCAGATATGAGCGAAATGAGTAGAATAGGTACGAAACATATCAGGCGGCGTTTAATGATTCTCTTCAGGGACTGGACGTGATTAGACCATTTTCGAGACCCAGACCCAGGACCGTATTTTAGGAGACCTTGGTTAGTGTCACTGGTAAAGGTTTTATTAACTCTTCAAATTAACAACAAACTACAACTGTTCATTAAAAGGGCGCAGTAACGGATGCTTATGCTGAGCGGTACGTACTGAGACAAAAAACTGTCGCGTGATCACACCTCTACTAAACAAATCGTATCGCTACTCGAACGCCTGGGGCATGATGAACATTTCTCTGTTCATACGTCCACCACCAACACAGTTCCAAACACGTGCGCTAGCAACTCAACGTTGCCTTTCATTAGTCGACCCACACAAAGGAAAGTTCACATCCAAGTCTGTAATGAGGTACAACTNTACTCGAACGCCAGGGGCATGATGAACATTTCTCTGTTCATACGTCCACCACCAACACAGTTCCAAACACGTGCGCTAGCAACTCAACGTTGCCTTTCATTAGTCGACCCACACAAAGGAAAGTTCACATCCAAGCCTGTAATGAGGTACAACTGGAATGCATTTTACTCTCAGTTACCTTCAAAAGGGCCGCTTGGGACGACTGATAACTGCCCTGTAGAAATGGAGCAAGGCACTCGGTGCTCAGAGATGCGCTCGCGTCCTCTAGTTCATTGTCTGCCCTTCGTATCAGCGCCAGCACCGGCAGCAGCTGCAATAGAACAGGGTACGGGTGAGCAGACTAGAGACACCACTGCCAGGGAAGAAACTGGTATCTATAATCTGATCATTTTATGAAGGCAGTTCGGCAGTGGACAAATTTCTCTAAAGCGTTGCCAATTCTATGGGTATTTCTGAGATTTTGTTCGGCCCATATCTTAATCCCGCCCACTACCTGTATATAGTGAAATCTCAAGAATACCTACAGAATGGACACAGCTATAGATCCCCGCCTTATGGAAGTTAGCTGTCATAATTGCCATCTTAAAACCATCTAAACCTGCGGATAAAGGATCATCTTACCGCCCAATATCGCTCTTGTGTCCCGCTGTGAAAGTCTT
>LQNS02278160.1:23524760-23536093 GCA_001587735.2 Parhyale hawaiensis
CTTGTTGTAATCCAAATAGAGAGAAGGAAGGGAAGTGTATGTACAGTAGTTATCTCAGTCTTGTGAACCGAGGTACAAGTGCATGTTCACACAAACCAGTGCAGAAAATGAAGAGCAGCAGCAAAAAAAAACCGTTTGGAAACGAAAAAATTTGAATTCGAAATATGTGGCTACAGTCCTTGGGGGAACTCACGGCCGTCAGCACAGCACACCCTCACACGAGCCGAGTATGACAGACACTGAGGCCGAGGTCCCTGGACACATAACCTTGACTGAGCCCCGAATGGATATTGCAGGACCCGAGGCATTGTTTTCTTTCTATTTGTCACACTCGACTGCGCATGAGAATAGCATAATCGATTTAATTTGATTACTCAGGGTTGGGGAGTCAGCTGGACCAAGTCTATGTGAGGACCTGTGCCTAACAACAGTCAACAAAAGATCACATTAGCCAAGACTGGCATGAATGCGTGCCCCAAACCAGCACGCACTCCCGAGCACGGCAGAAAATAATCTGCCTTGCCGTGCTCCAGCGGTATGAATAACTGCAATTTCGGTGCTGCTCGAGCACGCCAACACGGGTATTTTTCGTCAGTGCATGGGAAGGCGTGCTGTCTTCGGCGCAGCACTCTTCTCATTGTAAATATGGAATGTTGTACTCTCGTGTAACCAAATCAGAGCCGTGAGTGACGTCACAGCCAATCAGACGAGTCGACCTCCTCGTACCGTGGGAGCCCGCCAAAGCGAAATGGGCTGTAACGTCACACTGTACACTCGGACCCTCACTCAACTTTAGGAGCAGACATTCAACTCGCACGTCGTCCCAATTATACAGTGAAAATCAGCAGCATGGACATCGTGGGAGCTGAACATCCGCTCATCATAAACTGAGTATGTATGCGATTGCACAGTTAGCCCCCGGCATATGAGCACACAATCACTTCAATACTATGTGATAACTTCGAGCAACGACGGCTAATACGGTATGTACAGCCAATGCTATGTATTGGCGACAGTACGGTGTGTGCCTGCACCCTGAGCTCAGGGGCCACTATCTGTTCGGGACCGAAGGCTCAGTGCATGTCAGTGTTGTCGCGTGACGTTGCGCCATGCTGTAGACTGCGATTTTCTGCGAGACCCCTCATGTGTCGATGTCAGCTATTCACCGTTCGTTCGTCCAGCAGTTTGGAGAGCACCGACACTACGGTGAGGAGTTCGACAGCACCGGACTGGTACGCTCGTTGCAGACTCGACAGCAAACGTTCGCACTGAAATAATGGGACTTTAAAATAAACATAGACAACTGAAAACCCTGATAATGGTAATGTTAGCATTAGAAACAACTGTTTTGTGCTGGAAACAATCCTGCATTTGTGTGCTGAAAGTGACTGGAAATGTCAGGATAAGAAAGCGCCGTCGTCAATCCTTTCGTGCTTAAATTTAAACATTAGCTACTTTGCGTAGGAACAGATCGCAAATGAGTAGCTAGTGAAGTTTCTGAAACTGAAAAAAAACCTAGCCTAGTCAATAAGTATTCCGTTTAGCTATCTCTATTATTTAGAATTTTCAAAATACAATTATTCTACTACTAAAAAAAAGGTTTCCGACTTTTTCAAATATTTTGGAACATAAAAATTGTTAAAAAGTTTATAGACGCAAAGCGGCTAGTGCTATCCATAAATCAATGATAAGTCTATTTAGGTCAGTGGGTCTTGACCGTTTTATTGGCTCAACGCCCTAAAATTATCATAATATGTTTTAGTACTCTTTCTGGACAAAAGGCGATTATCTTCACAAAACAATGTAAAACCATAGAACAAAAATATCCTCTAGCAACGCCAACCCCCCCCCCCCCCATGAAAAAAACAATCTATTTGACATCCTCGACAGGTAAGCACTTCTGACAATTAGACATTCGGAAAAAGACGTCTCAAAATAACACAGCATTACCAATCCAGAAGAATTACGAAGTTCCGGGTGATGAGTAAAGGTGTGCACAGATTCTAAAAGAAGGCACTACCGAGCTAATTGATTGGGTTTACCATAAAATATATAAGTTATTTACCATAAAAATATGCCCGCCATCACTGGGAAGTTTACGTACGGATGAGGCTAATGATTTCGTTTGAGAAGAAATTCCTTTGTGTTGAGCACATCACAGCATGGATTACTGAACTACTGTTTCCAACTCCATACCAAACTAAGCCAGTAGAGCTACGGCGCACAAGCAACTCTTGCCTAGGTACTAAGCTATACAAATTGGTCAACATCATTTGTAGACTATTATTGTTTGCTTGTGTTATGTAGGGGCTGACCCATTCACTTTTGTGAACTCGGTTTGATGACCTTTTCTTCCTTTTATTGTTTTCATATTCTCTGATTTAAACTAACACATTTTTGTTAGGTGTCTTTTGATAAAACAATTTTTGAATCAGTTTATGTTTTAAATTTTTCATTACCCCAAATAGGTACCAAGGAGCCTCAGGTCCCAAAACTTTTGATAACTTACTTTTGACGTTCAGTTTATAATGTGTCTATATTTTAATAGCTATCTGAATGAAATGGGAACAGAGTCCCTAACCGATCAACACATAACCCAAGCCTTTATTTCTCCTAAAAATGCCTAGCGCTGGGAATACCGCCCAGTAAAAAACTAGAAGTAAGCGTTAATGTGTTGATAAAAACACCATAACTCAGCACCTGCTGAGGGGCGTACTGAAGCACGGCAGCAAGGGCGGCAGCAGTGGACCGCTGTACAAACATGCTGGGAAAGCTCAAGCTTGGGATCAGCAGCTTCGTTGGTAGGTCGCTGGACAGCAGCCAATCTCGTCCTGATGAGCAACTTCATTAATACATCACAAGCAAGGAATGCTGTTTCATTAAATATTATAAATCAGAAGTAAGGAATGCGTCATTGCTGCAAAAATTTACACACTTTAGGCGTCAATTAAAAATAGAACTAAGTAGGACGTCACTGGATAGAATCGAGAGTAGTCCTGCAGAGCGAAATCAAATACGGACATGTTACTAATATGTTCCTCCAAAAAGCATGATGCTTTTCGTATATCGTAATGCGTAAACTAGCTTGAATGTATGTCAACTTATACCAACAAATGCAACCCTAAGCTGTTCCTTCAAATCTCTAAAACGTTCAACGGAGAAATCAGATGTATTAACCTAACGAGACACCAAACACTAATTAAAATTATCATGAACGAGCAAAGTCTAATTGGACTTCGTTTCATGCAAAAAGCTACCTAGGCAAGAACCCGAAAAACGTACCTATATAAAATCCACTACAATAAATTAGTGCAACATGCACTTTTAATAAAGCAGGTATTATGTTAAGACACTCACCAGGCTGATGATTCAGAACTTCCAGAATGACAGACAATAAGGAGTGCAGCACGCAGCTGTCAACATCATTAAAGCCACCAGCCTTATCATCTCCAGAGGAATCATTATTATCATTCGAGGTGCTCAGCTCATGGACACTACCAGGCGCGTGTCCATTCCGAGTGCTATTTTCACTATTTCCCGAGTGAACACTATCTCCATTACAATGTATGTGTCCATTCTCAGTAGCAGAAGGCCGAGATCCGTGGTTATTTAAGCCATTTTCATTTACACTCAGCTGATGAGCACCAGCCACGTCTGCAGGGTCAGGGATGCGCTGCGCAGAGTGTCTACCTGAACTGTTTGGCCGAGCTGCAGAGTGGCCGCCATTGGTGGCCGATGCATGGTGTGAAGAGTCAATATCACCCGATGCAATGGATGAAATGTGATCCAAGAACTGGAAAGACAGAGATCAGTTTCAATTACTAGAAAGCTCTAGAAACAGCGCAAAGAGTGCATGACACCTAGAAACAGAGAAACGAAATGCATGGCAAGCAAATAGTCTTTGCTTTAATTTCATTAGCTGAAGACATGTAAAAAACGACAGTGAGCTGGAGCGCATGCCGAGCTAATGCTGGTTGCTTCAATTTCATTCTTTGAATATGTCTTGAATGACAGAATCTACAGAAAAGAGAAGAACACGCCAAGCAATTGCGCATAGCAAAGATAGGCACATTAGCCTACGCCTCGGGTAACCCGAGTTTAGGTAAATCAATCTGACCGCACAACTCAACTAGAAAATCCAGAAGCAGAATGTTGTATTGCAGATAAATACTGAATAGGCCCAGACCATTGCATGGCTTTAGTCAACCACACATTGTCAGAGCTATGGCGCCATAGACGAGAGGCCCAAATGACGCATTGACAACTACGACCTCCCCCCCCCCCCTCCAGACCATTTCCATTGTCGGTTAGGTAGGTGCCTCCGCTTGGTCAGGTAAGTGTCGCCGCAATGAATTCTGAATTTCAGCAAAGCTAAAAACAAACAAGCTGCAATCAGCACTTTTGATATAGCACTCACAAGATCACCAGAACCATTACTGACGCCTCCAGAATTATTATAACAAGGCCTTCAATGAACATCAATTCCATAACTCTTTCTGGGAAGACTCATGAGTTGAGTCGGACTAGGTCCAACTGACTCCGCGACTTTGTTTCAGGAGCGGAATTATAATATAGAAGGACCAATTTTGACTAATGGGTTTCCTAGGATTTCCAACTCCTGTCCTGAATAAAATAAGCATTCAGCAAGACTGCAGACTCAAGCAAACAACTTACTTCTAAAAAATACACATGGATAAAACTAAAGAAGTTTTTGTTTCAAGGAAAAGGGAAGGGAAATGAGACATTTGTCATGACATCTTGCAGCATAGTAGCTATAAAAATAGACACTAGCTTTACATCAGACTTGAGTCAGAGTCAGCTAGCTATTTAATTTCAACTCTGATTACCGGTACCATGAGTGAGTGTCCAATTCTAACGGTTTATGACTCAAGGTCCAACTCCACAATCCTGATGTCAAGAAGCATTAAATCTATCAAATAATAGCTAGCAGTTGCAACACTGCAATGTAACAGCATCAACTCAAAAGAATATAAATATAAAACAATACTCAAGATCTGACTGCGCAAACCTGGTTTCATATAGTGCTAGGTTTAGTAGTCTACTGTAGTACTCTAATGACGTGTCGATCATGTGACGCCTGTTCCAAAGGGCTCTCTCATCCCGAACCTCCGACTATAGACCAATCTCGATCACGCCTGTTTTGTCGAAAGTTTATGAGATGTTTGTTGCGTCGCTTTCTTGAGAAGCAGGGTGTCCTTCCCCCAACACAGTATGGTTTTCGTAAGGGCTAGGGAACATGTGATGCTCTGCTTCACATTTCTCATGTGTTGCAGCTGGCTCTTGATGGGGATCACGAAGCAAGATTGGTACAGCTGACTTCAGTGCTGCTTTTGATCGCGTGAACCACCTTGGGCTGCTCCATAAGCTAAGACTGATGGGTATTGGTGGTTCAGTTTTCGCGGTAGCAGTTTTTATTTGACAGACGGTATTGTGGAGTTGTTGATGGGAAGAGGAGTGAGTTTTTGGACGTAGTTTCTGGTGTCCCACAGGGTAGTGTTTTGGGTCCTTTGTTGTTGTTCATTGTATATACAGCGGACCTGTTTGATCTTGTTAATAATTTACTTGTTGGTTGAGCTGATGATGTTACTTTGCTGGCTGTTTGCGATAAGCCTAGTGATAGGTTGGGGATTTCAGAATCCATTCAGCATGATTTGGAAGTGATTGATTCCTGGTGTTCTAGGTGGGGGAGTTTGCTAAATGCAGGCAAGACTAAGGCCATGCTTGTATCCAGGTCAAGTACGGTACCCTGCATTCATACTGGATGGTGTGTCACTTCCTGTGGTTGATAACTTGGTAATCTTGGGTGTCAATTTTGATCCAAAGTTGACGTTTAAGCCCCATATTCGTTCGGTTGCCTCCCGTGAATTGCAGAAAATTGGTCTTATGAAGCGTGCTTGGAGGGTGTTTGGCTCGGTAGAATTGCTTTAATCGCTTTGTTCTCCCTCTTCTGGAATACTGCTAGGTAGTCTGGGGTTCTGCGGTCGATTGTCATCTGTGTTTGCTTGACCAAGTGGTTCGTCGATGTGCGTTCATGCTGGATGGTGTTGTGCCTTGAGATCTGGCACATCGTCGCACAGTTGGTGGGGTCTGCTTTCTGTATGAAATATATAACTGTCTTAGTCATCCACTTTCTAATTTTCTTCCGGAGCCATTTGTTTTGGTGAAGTATACTCGGCGCACTGGTGCTCTTCATGAGTTTGCCTTGGAACCGTTACTATGCTATACGGGCCAGTGTTCTCGTTCGTTTTTTCCATCGAGCGAGGAAGTTTGGAATGGTCTTGATGGCTCTGTCTTTGCTGGTGAGGGTATTGGCAGCTTTAAGCGATCTGTACACAGAGCTATTCTGTGATCACGGATTTTCTCTTGCTTTTGTTTTTTCTGCGCTGCCTGAGCTGGTTTCGAGGGGGTGTGTCAACATCATTCTCCATTCCTACGTCGCCAGTCTAGTGTAATTTAATAACAATAACACTTAATTGCAATGTTAAGGTTTCAACTCATGGTAGCTACATGGTAAAATAGTACAAAACTCGTAGCATATATGTATATATTTTTTTCTTAATTCAGTAACTTGACTAGGCAGTCCTCGAGTACAGCCATAATGCAAGGCCCTCAATGCACATCATCAACTACAGTACGTTACCTTAGATAATGCAAATACAATTTTTTTTACTTATTTTTCAAGACAAGTGTCAAACATTTAAAATGTTAATGGTGAGTTAGTGCCGAGGTATGTTATAACTATAAAAACAATTACTTCTAGAAAAATAAAACGGAACCAATTCCCACGTTTTGGCAACATTTGTTTATCGCATGGGGTTCTGCTGTTACCCCAGATTAGTATGCAACATCACTCTCTAGTCAACATGGACAAGAACTGCGGTTTAAAAAGTAAAGAAAAGATCAAAGTGACCCCGTTATTGGCTTCTGGTAAGACAACACAAAGTTTCCAAGGAATTACAGCGTGATCACCGAACTTAAGGCTTATGCAATTGAAGGTAAGGTCAACTGGAAAACGCCGGACAGAGTCTCTACGAGAAAATTGACTGCTCGGGATATGCGACATTTGAAGGTTTCTATCGCTAGAAAACAACTTTCTACGGGTAAGGTGATATTTGAAGACGCTGGAGCCCCAATACTCCACAGAAAGACAAGATGTGAGGTTCTGCAGAAGCTAGGGAAAGTGAAAAACGCAATTAAACGACCACTTCTAACAAAAACTCATAAAGACAATAGGGTCAAATGGGCTGAAGAGAACATGGAAACTGATTTCTCCAATGTCATATTTACTGACGAATGCAGAGCCACTCTTGATGGTCCAGATGGATGGGCGTCTGGATGGGTCCTCCATGACCGACCTCATCAGACACGGCTTGAGCGTTTTGGGCCGGGATAGTAATTGACACTCTTATTGGTCCATTTGAAGTGGCAGAAGGAGTTAATCTGCAGAAAGGTACTGCTAGTTCTTGAAGCCAACTTGATACCATGGCTTGATGAGCAGACTATCGCACGCAGATCCAAATTGGTATTTCAGCATGATAGGCTAACGCTCCCTCACACCGAGCACGGTAGCTACACTACTAACTGGCTTGCGGATGGAGGATTCAAATAAAAAAGGATTATGACCTGGCCAGCGAATAGCTCTGATTTAAATCCCACTGAGAATCTCTGGGCAATGATCAAAAGGAAGGTCTATGAAGGTGGTCGGCAGTTTTCGAGCAAAGTAAGCCTGTGGAATGCAGTAAAAACAGCTGCAGATTCTATTCTACCGTCTGAAATATCAAACCTGACAAAGTCTGTTGATAATCGCCTTACAAAAATCATGAAAAATGGAGGTTGCCATGTTCAAAACTAACTTGTTATGTTTACCACTACTGAACACTTATTTCAGTATTTATTGTTGCTTTGGTTATAATTTCTTGGTTTTGGACGTTTAATAAAAATATTCCTGTTCATTTGGATTTATTTCCTCTTTATGACGTTTTTATTAGCTTTTTGCATATTTGAGGTAACAGTAAAAAAACTCATAAAGAAGCACATTGTATGATAAACTTAACAAATGGCTAAATATTTATTTTACAAGTGATGTTTGTATTGGCAACATAGCCATACAATTAGTTAATATGTATTGATATTTCAAAGTTAGGCACTCATCTTGAAAAATTAAGTAAACAATTTCTATTTGCATAATCAAAGGTAACACACTGTATGTACCAAACTGACACGTTAAGCTCATAGAGATTTGATAGGTTTATTACACACAGATATAACTACATTATAATACTGAAGACTTTCAAATTACAATACACATACAATAATATATCTGCATAACCTATAGAAAAGTTATGAAACTTTTTGGGTAACAAGTAGTGGTTATACTAGTACAATTGTATGACGTGATCTTTATACCGTTTCCTAAAGGCGTTATTAGATATAGGCTAGGGTCTAATAAGTACGTTGGTATTCTATTAATATGAGACGCTGTTTGAAATATAGTTAACCGTTTTTCTACGTCAACACGCACATTTGGAAGTTTGAGAATGGAGCGTCTCATCTTATAGTTTAGCTGGGGAATGAGTGAGCCGTGATGTTGTTAAAAAATAACAGGATAATCATGTATGAGTGAACAGAGAAATGCAAGTAGCGAATAATTATTTATACACATCTTGAAATTGCAACATATGTAACTCGCGGTACGTATCATTACGACTCATCAACGGTATGCTATTACTGTCTCGTCTAACGCGAAGTATTCGCCTTAGCATTTTATTTTGTACAACTTCTAATTTGCTAATGTAACAATTAGGGGCTGCACCCCAGATGATAATATTTTGAATTAACATAGAATAGGCTAATAAATAATAAATTTGTTTCAACGAATCACAATTGACATAATTAGACACCGCAAATATTACACCATGAACTCTGCTGAGCTTACACCTAACTCTTCAATGTGGGCTTTAAAGCACAGTTTATCATCAAGAATCAAACCAAGATATCGTAGTTGAGAAACTCATACCAATTCTTTACCATTGAAATGAATCGTCGGTAATTCAGGACGAGAACATGGAGTGAATAACATTCGCTTAGTTTTATCTCTCTGGGCAATCAATCTATTTTGAGTTCCATTCTGACAATTTACTTAAAAATTTTTGAGTATCAGTTATGGCCGATAGAAAATTGCATCTGTTAATAAAGAACACTACATCATCAGCAAACAGAACACACTTCATGCCAAAGGTAGTAATATCATTAATCATCACAACCAAACTAACCGGGGGCAGTTTACCAATGGGTTTGATAAGATGGTCAGACTAATACAGTACAGACAAAAGTGTATGCTCATGTAACCAAAACAAATCCATGTGAGATATCACAGGCCGATGTAGTCACTCGCAAGAGTAGACCTTTATGCGGTCGGAAATTAAGTGTTATATTTTTATCTTTTTTTTTTGTACTCGAGGGTGAACTGGTACCTAGGCTACCTACCTTTTAGGCCAATTAACGGAGTAAGTTTTACAGGAGTAGTTACCAATTAACTAAACAGCCCCATACCTACTTAGACTGCAGGTACCAATAGTAACAGTACATTCCTCCTAAGTTTATGCAATAAAGCTTGATTGAGGGATACACACAGCATCAATATCATGTTTGCATGCTTTTCAAACTGGTCGCATAAACTTGCCATTAGGATGGAGAGGGAAATTTCATTCGCATAAAGAGGCTGAGTTGCCCTAAAAAAAATCAGTTTAATCCCATCATAACCAGACTGTGCTACCTAGCTACAAACTGACAAGAGTCTTATTTCCATTCGATTACAATAAAACAAAGAGCCACTGGAGCAATATTATGCTGTCAGGGTAAAATTACTAACATAGACTTAACAAGGTTCAGATTATGATCAAGCATTTACTGTGCATGCCATCCCCTCATTGTGATACCGTATAGATCGTTGCTTTCCTCGTTACACAAGCAGCATACTACAAGCACTTGGTTCATCAGTCTATATGAGAGAAGATTGCACAATCCTGATGGACAGCAGGGCGTAATATTGACCAGGGTTGCGGAGTCGGAGGATTTGAGGGGGAGTGGGAGTCGGAGTCTCACTTGCTCTAGGAGTCGGAGTCGGAATTTTTAGTCCGACTCCGGGATGCCATTTATAAACAAATATCATTCAAATCTAAATTTTCAGTCACAAATTTAAAAAAAATGTAAATGTGGATATACTTTTTTTGCACATTTCTCTTTTACAGCTATAGCTACCATGTATTTTCCTATTCCATGTGATTAGGCCGTTGAGAAAATGTTGGGTAGAACTTTTTCACCTTGTACATTATGTGAGGGGGGCATGGGGAGAGGCAAAATGAGCAATTTCAGACCGATTGTTCTGAAATTTGCATAGTAGACTATATGTATTTTTGAAAAAGAAACACATTTTACACTGCGTTCGGCTCGATTATGCATAACTAGTTTTCCATCATAAAATTAATAATTTCACAATGCATTGGATGTCAACAGATATTTCAAAACTAGAAGAGGTAATTTTATAATTCTAATGCTTGAAACGCTTATTTCACAATTCATAAACATAAAATGACAATATATGAAATTTATGATTTGGTATCCGTCCAGCTAGATTATGCAAGTGTTTAATTTAATCGAGTTTTGAAGGTTTAAATGATGAAAATGTTAACCACTTATCTTTATTGAATAAACGATGCACTACTAATACCCAAAACATTCAAGTATAACATGAAATTTGACAAAACTGTTTCATTTTTGGTGATTAACATGAAACATGGCTACCACCAGTTTTGATGTTCTTCATTACCCGAGAATCAACTGATGATATGAGTTTCTTGATTTCAGCCGGAGTTACAGAGGCCGCAGCATCTTGTATTGCCTTCCACTGGCCAGCAGTGCTTGTAAATTGCCTCCCGCCTTGATAAACGCGCCTCTTGATTATGGCCCAAAGGTTCTCGATGGGGTTCAGGTCCAGGCTATTCGCAGGCCACACCATTATCTTGTCCTTCCCGAAGCTTTATTTGTTAAGCCAGTTGGGGGTGAACTTTGCTTTATGTGCTGGAGCATTATCGTGCTGAAAAATTAATTTTCTTCTTTTCAGCAGCGGCTGGTTCTCTAACCATGGAAGAAGGAACTGATCCAGAAGCTCGCAATAGGCTTTTGCATTGATCTTTACGCCCTGAGGAACCATGTATGGCATGATAATTGCGCTGCCTTGGATGCCAGCCCAAAACATAATTCCTCCACCTCCTTGTTGGCGACGCATCCTCAGCTTTGGTTGATGCTGATCG
>LQNS02278160.1:23569945-23612959 GCA_001587735.2 Parhyale hawaiensis
ACGATGATCATGATCACGGTGATTTTGATTACGAGCGTGGCCACAAAAAGACGCCTCTAATCTATTAGTTGTGAGACTACCAAAAACTCAATCTCACTGTGAGTATGGAGTTTTCAGTAGGCTCAACAAAATCGGGTTGCTTCTAACTTAGTAATACCCGCAACATGATTTCCAGAGACGAAGCCATTGTTTCTTTGAGAAGTTTCGGAGGAGATGAGTCAATTAGTTATGGCTCAAATTGCCTTTTATAACCCGAGCAAACGCGTCCTTGATGACACCGTACGTTACGGTACGTATACGTATAGCCTCGAAAGGATAAATGAAAATTCAAGCTCAGATTATCATCACTTTGGGTCAGTCGGACGTCTCATTATTCAATGATCTTACACAAATAATCAATTTCACGAATCTTCCAATAACACTAATCACTTACTTATAGAGCTTTTTACATACAGATCTTAAATATGTACACTACAGTGTTTGGCCAGTCCGTATATAGAGATCCGTTCTGTAGAAACATCCTATTATGTGCGTTCGTATATTATACGCCTGATTCATTAGTACCACCATATACAGCTTAACATAAAGCAAAATAATCCATAGGAAATTGTTCTTTGATATATAGAGTGACCATTTTGTAAAATGCTTTTACTTACACGATAACTTATAATTGGTCATACCCATAAGTCTAGAAGATTTTCCAGGACTGATACTTCGGCCACTAACATCTAAAAAGAAGGAGAAGAAATAATCGTATCAATACTAGCTGGAAATATAACTCACTCCTGACCTTGATATTCAAAAGGAGGCAATAAAAGGCTTACACAATTTTCGTGTAGGCCACTAAATAGAAATCCACAGGGGAAAGAAGTTATTAAGCAGTCGAACTGCTTGTATTTATTTTTATGTGTACTGGCACATTGTTACGTTCAGCGCTATTTCGAAATACAAGATGGTGAATAAGTTATTACATCACGAGAATATAAGCGATACACTTCTTCAATAATAATCAGATTGCTACTATAAATATATACAAGTATCCATGGAGCATAAATATATAATTTTCTCCAACTTTTACGTTTAAACTCGTAAAGTTAGGATTTGAATAGCCAAACAAATGAGCAGGTTGCGTACAACTGTGGACAGACGGTTCACATATACACACACACCGTAGCAATAAACTCCCAGTTCACACAACTTAACAATCGCAACAAAACAAAGTCAATGAGTGATGAACAATTATATACTATACCTATATGGGCGCCACAATTTGCAAGTGGCTCGAGTTGCATAACGACGCAAAAAAAAAAAAAAACAACAACTGCAATCATTCGAAACAATCGCCAAGGACTCTCGACAACTTCAACAATAAAAAATTATGTGCTGAGACGGGCACCTGCGGCCACTCGTGGCTAAACCACAACAGCAAAAAAGGGCCGGAAATCTACAGCCTTTAGCATTTTTTCGCTCTTGTGGCCTTAGATGCTCACCACCGATAAGTAGTTGATAAGTGGACCATTTACACCTCCAGCTCAAGCCACAGTATCTTGTGAGCTTCTGAAGACATACACATTAGGCGTCTTCCATTCGCCCCATGTAATTGATAATCTAGTTTGTTTAGCTCGAACTTGCTCGGAACATCCCTCTTGGACTGTTGATTTGCAGCTGTGGATTGAGTTCAGGAGTGTATCACAAACTGGCGATGCTTGCGGTAGCCAAAGCTTAATCGATGCTAGTCGGCACATCAGAAGCCTACAATTGACGTTCCGGAGAAATTTATGCAAAACGGATTAGATTATCTCGATCGAACTGAGAGAATCTAAATCGCCTTCAGGCCCAACTGTACAGGGGCAGTAAAAGTTGTACAGACATAAAATTCAGCGGCCGCTCACGTTGCAATGACAACTCATTTTCCATAGCAAATTCACATACGCACTGTTGTCATAAACGCAAAGGATCACCAAGTTGGCTCTCGGTACGGGCTACTTTTCCGGGTTTTCACACTGCTGAAGTATCAAAAGTCCAGAATTACCCCGTCAACCCTTTATAAACTTGGCGGTAGTAAACGCTTTTGTTGGGATAACATTACCAGCGAAAAAAAAAAAAATACTGGTTGCTGTTGCAGTTCGACATGCAGTTATTGATCAATTTGAGGCGCTTTCGCAAACCTATTACGCTTGAGACGACGTGCCAAAAAGCCTATGCAACTCCTTAGCACCGAATTTGCGGCGGTTTATACAATCAGTGGCTTGGGATTAACCTCGATCTAAAATAAGAAATCAAACACTAAGGCTCCTAGTTGCGAATAAACTAAAATTGGCCGAATTAGTTTTATTTTTATGGACACGGCCCAGTCCAACGTGCCTAGAATATGCGGACATTATCCACAAGTGTAAATCTAGAGCTCATCTGCTAGTTCTTGCCTGTCTTAGTATTGAACAGTACCACCTCAAGGTGCTGTGCCCTTGATACGTCAGCCACAGCATCCTAATGAGATAATAATTCAGTTCCCTTCTTTCTTTCGCAGTGCACGAAACAACAGAATAGACAAGACTAATACGTGTTGTCTTTGCCACACTTTACGCTAATCCGACTTGAGATTTATCTTGACTGCGTTCAATGAGCCTATTCGTACTCCAATTTCATTTTTAATCTTATTATTGGTATACATTCAATTTGGGCAATAACAAACCGAAAAGATCTTTACTCGCAGTAATCCATGAACCGATCCCTCACAGAACTTAAGGCTGCCCTAGACACTATTTAGTGCTTTAGTATCTAGGGCGGCCCTGAATTTTGTTTGGGATTTAGGAACGCAAGATCCCTCCCGAGACCATAAAACATTTTCATAATGTAAATACAAATTGACACATTGATTACTCAGAGCGCCCGTGAACTAGTATACAGAACGCACGCGAAGTTAATCTCAATCCGGATTAGAATTAAAACGGCAAATCTACCGCGTCTTGAATAACTAAGTATTACCAGTTTACAAACTTTTTAAGTCAAGACCAAGTGAACGGCATCGGAAGAGTTCTAGGTTCGTCGAACGGTCGCTATCCGTGTCACTGGGTTTCATTCATTTCAAGTTTCATAGACTTCACATAGTACAACTTTTTATGAGATAAACTATATACGTCACCAACAACAACCTGAAAAAGCATTACTTATAAAGTAAATAATATGAGGATAAACTCTAACTGCATAACGAATGCAAAACATCTTCTATAATTATTTGTAGTAATAACTTCCATACCCATAATACGTTTCTCTTTACGAGTATCAATAGTACCTTAGCATATTTAAACTGTATCTTAGTTTCAATAAGCTCATATCTTTCCGAATGAAATTCAACAGCAGAAGACTGACAGGCACGAATTTTGGAGGTTCTCGTTGTGGAAGGAAACCTGAAGTCATGGAGCAGGGGCGGGGTTTTGCAGATATTAACTCTTACTCTTCTCTTACATTCTTTCCTCAGGACAAAAATTTACTAGTGAAAACTAATCCCCATAAGGTCCTCTATGCCAACATGAAGTTCCAAGTCCCAATAAAAAATAAGTGAATATAATAGAAAATTATGTCTCTCAGTGACTTTTAAGCCTCAAGGTTAATATTGAATAAAGAATACAATGCATAGTAGGATGACAAGAAAATGCAAGCAATTAAGTAAAAAAAAAATACTAAAATCCAAATCAGCAAAAGTTAAATGCCAACAGCAATTCTGAAAAAAAAAATAAAGAATGCATTGATTCTATGTTTTAGCTTAACATTACGTATGAACAATGGCGCCCAAAACATTCATCTATTTTACTCGTTCACGATTTACATAATTGTGCGAAATGCCTAGATCAATTTCAATCTCGCTTTAACACAGTATCTTTACTTTATTTGAAATACAAACAATTAAAAATCTGCATTAAGTGTTCAACAACATGAAAGGAAACCTCTTCATTTTCATAATTTTAATATTGGCAGCACAGGTGTGAAAATCTTGAGACGTTGAACTTCATCCTTCACTGCATGACCTAATATTGCCTTTCCTGCAGAAATAACACTGTTAAGTACGCATCATGTGAACCTACTACTGTGTTCCTAATAAAAATTTATTTAAGATAAACCATGCAATGAATGGTTAATTTATTTGGCGAAAATGACAGATTAGCTGAACAAAAGTCAGGTCGGCCTTCAAAATAATTGCTGAACAATTGGTTCAACGAACAGCAACAACGGACTATGAGGTAACACATCACAAATTGCCCATTTATTGCTATACAAACTGACTGAGAGATTACCCGCCCAGAGAAAACAAATAACACAATACATGCTTAGCAGTAAAGTCAGACAATTGAAAAGTGAATTGGCTAGAATAAAACGGCCCTTACTTTGTCTCCTCGAGCACGGTTTGTACCACTTCACTGTTTAAGCGTGTATTTTTTTTAAACCCTTTGCTTTGCTCATCTACATAACCACTAGCTTAGCGAGTAGGATTTTACTTTTACTTAGTTCGTCTGCGAAACCAATAGTTCAACGAGTAATTTTGTACTATTATTTGACCCATTTCTATTTTGATAGTTCCTGGAGCAGAAGCAGGTGCCAGAAATTGGAAGTTTTTATGACGACTGACGGCAACAGCGGACCAGCAAACCAAATCTCTAGTTTGGATAAAATATGCCTCATCTTAGTATTCCAACTTGATATTATAATCGTTGCAACTGAGAGGTCGAGACATACCTACTATGCTTCGTGCAGTTGTGGTCAGAGAGTACCGGTAGAAGCCACAGCTAGCTAGTTCACTTAGTACATGTTCGATTCTGCACCGAAATTAAGCCTCCAAAGCTTGACTTCTTCAAAACATAGGACAGGTGCTCTGGGTTCGACCAGTAGAAGTAGAATTAACGTCCAAGGGTTGACCCTTGATCGGTTAATCTTGACACTTCCAAACACTCAGTCTAGCTCAGTAAGATAGAGTTTTTAGCCGCCTTAACGCTATAGGGTAGGTAGCTTTTTGTACTTGCAACACAATTCGAAACCACGGAGCCAAATCTCTATTGTCAAGTTTCAGACAAGTCAGGTCACGCAGGATTAATTTTTGGCGCCCAATCGAACACGTCCTAAGTCAACGAGATGCTGATAACTGCGATGAGTTTCTAAATTCAATTGCAACTCTCCTAATAGGTGTTCGCTTAAAAATGTAAAGCAATTTGTAAGAAAGTTTGCAAGGTGGAAAGAATCCTTCTCCTAGTCATCCATTAGAAAACACTTAGATAAAACCATCTTGGCATAATAACAGGTTTTTAATATAATTATATGATTCAAATTCTTCATGATGCACCTACAACATCCCTGGGCTACAACGCACCACAGTTAAGTCTTGAATTATCGGTACAATCCTAGCACTGCATCAAGTGTTCTCTTCATAGGAACTGCGCCAGTTGATGGATTTTACCAGCTTAGACATGCTCTGCATCAGGAATATATTGTAACAGCCATCAGTGCAAACTATTCCTGATTCGTATCAACATTATTACTGAACAACACCAATTTGCTCGCAATGTCAAACCAATCAACAATAAAATGCATCTGCTAATCAGTTCAAACTAAAAAATTGTAACAACAAATAGCAAGTCAGCAAGAAAACAAGCGATTTCATTGTAATCTTGATCATTGTAAAAACTAAAAACGCAAACCAGTCAAGCAGTACAAATAACACCAACCTTTTTATAAGCAATAAAACACCAGAAAGAGTCATTACTCGGTTACAACGAATTTTCAGTTTACAATCAACTTACAGTGAATTTAATATTAATCTGTAACGGATTTATAGCATGCTGGCAACTATATATAACACAGCTTTCTCAGTACAGCCACGCTGTACATACATCCGTACACTGACCTTGTTACCGGGACATAAAATGCATCGTTTCTACAGGACGGCTGACACATGATAGACAATTAGATAATTAATAAGTAATGATAAATTTGATGAGTTCTTCTGACGGACACTCTCACCACAATGTAGGGTATCTTTTCAAAGTTCTATCGCTTTACTGCATGGGTTCCTGACCCTTTTGTAACCCTGTAACAAAGCTTGAGTAAGATAGGGTTAACCCATTTGCTATTGAAACTATGCTCAAGCTTCCGTAGGAATAGCATTAGTTGAAACATAACCATTAGGTGAGTAGATTTAAAAGTAGCTGGTTTAATATATGGCTTGCAAATGAGATCTTCCTTTGGAAACTACAGGGTTAATGGGACGTCCTAGATATCAAACGGCAAAAAAATTGGGTCGATTCGTTGGTTCCATATTATTTAACATAAGTATTAGTAATGCTCATATGCATAAATATAGCGGTTTTTTGTTTGATTCACCAAAACTGTATCAGTTGCCTGAATGTCCTACAGTAATAATTATATACGTATCATTTTACAAACGCAATGAACTGGAAATGAGGTTCAAACTTTACCGTCTTCTAGCTTGAGCCCCATTCGCGATGGAGACTTTTTCGTGGGAAAATTTGATAAACTTTTGGTTAAGCCGGAAGCTGATATAAGAATTAACCTCTTTCCGGACAGTATTTTTTTTTTAGTCTGAGGTCAATACAGCAAATTGCTGCAAAAGAAGTTATCTTCAACCGATAGTTTACTAGGCTCGATGTCGAAACAGCGATTTGATTGCCAAAGCAGTAACCACCGCTTGAAAGTTTTTTATCTCGAAGTTAAAACGGTAAAGTGGTTGCCAGAGGTAGCAGTAATCTCGGCTCTACAGTTCTTTAGCTTAAGGTTGCAACGTAAAATTGGTGGTCAAGTTTTTTCCCACTTCATGTAGAAGTTATACTGACCGTAGACTTCAAAGAGGCTTTCCTTTGCCGGCATTATGATAAGAAGATCTACTCTGCACAGAATATCTACTGAGTTATAACAACTTAATAGAAGCTTCATACTTTATATTTTTCAACTAAAGCAGTCTTTATGGTATTGACAGATGTAAGTAAGCAGTTACCGGAATATACAGCTACTATAATAGAGTGACATTGCTCAAAGAGAACTCTATTCCAGCTACCAACGAAGCGACGAAAATTACAGAAAGTGTCTCATCTCTCGAGAGGTATGGCAGTATTGTCAATGACTTAGAGCAGTGATTCTTAGTTTTTTCTATGTACGCATCTTTTAGAAGAATATCCAAGTTCTCAAACTTCTTGTGAAGCCATCACAATACTTTGTAAACGCTATACCAAAAACTTCCTTAAAAAATCAACCCTATTGATTAAATAAAACTCGCCCCTATTCCAAATAACCCATAGTTTCCTAAATAAACCAACATAACCCAACTGAGTCAGGGCGTTCACACTCCATCCCATACACTACCTATAGTTTCCATAATAAACCAACCCCAACCATTCAGAATGCTCGTCCTCCATTCCAAACACTTCATAGAATTTCATTGATAAACCAACCTTTATGATTCAGTTTCCTCGCACCGCATAAGAAACGATATCATATTACTTGGGGTTATGTTTCATTGTACAAATTCACCGATTTCGAGTTAGGTGAAAAGTATCTATTGAAGATTTAGAGTATTGAGAAAGAGAGCTATACGGTACGTGAAGACAAAACAGGACCTATAGGAGCTATAACAAGCAACTATTTACATTTTAAAATCAAAACCTGTCTAGCCACAATGACACTGATCCAAAGACGCAAAGGGATAAATCAGGGACACGTGGTATGTCCAGTAAAACATGGAACTCATGCGCAAAGGAACAGCGCGAATGGGCATACCAAATTAGGCTAGATGGCCATTCCTGACTGTTGGTCAATGGGAGGACGCATTTTACAGTTGCACTACAATGTTAGAAAGTCAATATCCAACTGCAGGGTTAACTTGAAGGCAAAAGGAACAAAGAGATGTAAAATTTGAATGAAATATTATTGATGAAAGAAAATAAAAACCTGCTCGGATCATCTACTTGGATCGAAATAATCTAATTCGAATAGCTTTAACTCGAAAAAGAGCTTCAATCCTGGTCGTTTGATGCGCTATCGTTGCGAGAATTTCAGAGGTCGACAGGCGCTTAAAGCTCCATCCGAAGAAGCGATTCGAGCTCTCACTTTAAGCTAATCAAATTAAATCATTTATCAAATTATTTAGATTGCAGAGGATGAATCGGAAACGCAATAAAAGTAACACTGTCTCCGGCATTGCGCAAATGAAACGCTCCCATTAAAATCTAACATATTTTTACAAGTTACCTAAGGTGTTCAAGGAGTGTGGAGTTGGACTTCTTTTTACCTACAAACTGGAGCTTTTTGCAATATTTCTAAACATAGAACTGCATCGATATTTAGAAAAGCTAATTTGTAAAATGTATAATCTCATAAAATCCAGTGAATTCGAGTGAAAAAATTTCGCCGTTATTTTAATTTTATCTCACTGAATAAACTACCGTTATTTTTATTGTAGTTCAGACACTAGCTAATCCTTTTCACAACAGAAATTATTTTTATAGGGATATTTCTCTTAAGAAATCATTGTTATTATCATTATTATTCACTGATGAAACTACAGGATGATTATTCAAAATATTTTTTTAATATATAGTTCTCATTTTACGAAAGATGTTATTATCACTAATTTAGCATTCAAACAATTTTTAAATGAAAAATCAGTATTTTAGTGAGGCCTGCAGTACTTATACAACTGACCATCTATTTTCATAAAGAATCTTAAGCTCCCTCAGATCCTTCCCTAACTGGGGACAGAAGCCTGTATATTGACTAGCAAGTTAGACATCAATGCACAAGTTTCAGAAGGAACAATTTTCTAGAGAAACACCAACTATATGACACTCAGTATATACGAGTACTTTACAAGGAGAATGTCTGATAATAAACACAGCTGATAATGATGAAGACGATTGACAACTTTCGTCTAGCAATACGCAGGTATTGTACAGATGATGACAATACGCAGGCGGTATTGTACAGTTGATGAAAAAGATATGTGAACCATGGTAGGAACGAACCTAACTACAAGTTTAAACGTTTTTCCAGTTGTAATAGTAGAGAGTTTGGAATACCTAAACAGTGCATGGTAGAAACCCTTGTAATAAACGTAATTTTTAAAAATGCAGCCCAATTATATATTAATTAATAAAAAAATGTGCGATATTTAGACAACATACAGAATCTTGTAAAGTAACATGCCAAGATTGGTAGTGATCTCGACCACCAGACAGGATGTTTTTTGGGAAGTCAACTTTTTTCGAAATAGATCAGGAGACACGAACTAGTACCTTGAGGGAAGGTAGGTACTAGAAGCACATACGAACTTCCAAGGTGTGTAGTAACTCGCACGAACGATACCTATGTAATTTGGAAGTAAAAGTTTGCGTACGTAATGTTAAGAGCCTACGGCATGGAGTGTGCATCTGACGTACACAAGTCTTATGCAGACTAGGGATGCAGTATGGGAGGCGGGGTCGGTTGGAATCGGACACTTTTTTTTTAAGGCAAAGTGTCGGAATCGGAAACTCGCTCATCTCAGGAGTCGAAGTCCGTTGGAATTGAACAATTTTGGGTGGTCAAGAGTCGGAAGGATCGGACACTCGCTGGTCCAAGGAGTCAGGAGTCGGAGGCAGTGAACTGGAACCTATTTTGTTAAGAAATAGAGTCGGAGTAGGTAAAAATTGGATAGTTTTGAAATCTATGGAGTCAGAGTCGGAAACTGATTAGATCCAATAGTGGAAGTCGGAGTCGATTACAGTCCCTCCGTCTCCGCGACTCAGGCAGAGAGTAGCTAAAACCAAGACGACGAAAAATGATGAAGCCTTATGTATCAATACGCAAATGCATTTATCCACTTGTAACGATGCCTACTACATTTTTGATGAAACGGAGAATGCTAAGAGCGATACAGTTAGTGAATGAATGTGATTATAAACTATATAATATATATTTATATTGATAAACGACTAACGGACCTTATACAGAGCTGCTGTACATTCATACAATCACAGTCACTAGTCATTGCTACCATACAATGGATTAATATAAAGCCGCAAGCAACTTCTGTTGCGCAACACGCCCTTTTCCCCACATCGCGACCATATCACGGATGATTAAAGCCCCATGCACACGGTGCAACTTTTGTCGCGCAACACGCTCTGTTCCCCACGCCTCGTTCTCAAGGCGCCTAAATTTCTCATACTGCAGCTTCCCACTAGCGTGGCTCCTTATGCCGAAATGCGCAAAATACAACCAACTCAAAATTAATTGAGACACACATACTATGAAGACATTTGGGGGTTGAGTTTCAGTGTGTAAAATTAACAGTAAAAGCTAAACAGTCAGAGCAAATTCCATAGTTGAAAGGAAAATTCCAGGATTGAGGGGAAAATCTCAAGGAGCGATGATAGCCGTATCGCGCAACAACGTTGCATCGTGTAACTCGGGATTGCCATTTATGCCCAGTGTTGCGCAACACTAGGCGCATGCGCAATAGGACCCAGAGTTGCGCAACACTAGGCGCATGCGCAATAGGACCCAGAGTTGCGCAACACTATAGGCGCATTCGCTGCATAAACTGAACATGACGTTCCCATGCTATGTTGCGTACACTGCGCAGTGACACATTTTCATCATAACTTCGTAAACATGACGATGGCAGATGATAGAATGGATATACATGAAGATATAGTGTCTCTATAGTCATCACCCATAGATTAGTCTCGGTATAAATAGGGCCAAGCGCTGTCTTCGGACGTTTTGAAGCACTTACTCTTAAGTTGATGTTTGCACCATGACTCACTACTGTCCCAGAGAACTGCTTCGTCCACCTATCTCATTTATTATGCGTTTATTTACACAGTAAGTCACATACACCAGAAATACCGACTCATTTTCTTTCCTGACAGTCAACTCCTTGAGTAGATTTTCATTTGTTAACTTTGTCAACAAATAATATGTTTACTATCAATCTTTTTACTATTATCATTAATGTGGTTACAGTACGATTCTAACGTTTCTAAACATTTCTTCATTACGCGCCATTACTAAATGGTCCGTTCAAATTGAATAACAAAATTACACTAGTGTTCATCAAAAAAAAGAAAATTAACCCTGAGTATGGGCTGTAAAGTAAGAAAGGGTCAGAGCTAAATTATTCAATAAATAAAAAGGTGTACAAATTATGAACTAAGCTACCAAAGTCCTAACTACATTGCCTTACAGTCTAAAATATTACAAGTTTTTCATAAAATATCAGAGTCTTAACATATCGTAGAATCTATGAAAAAAACACCAGATTTTGATAGAAAAGTTGCATATGGTTTCTTAGAATATTCGATACATCGCATTAAAATAAAATACATAAATGCTACTTAAGGAAATAACGAATATGCTTGAAAATACGTCAGTAACGTCACCATACCCAAATACAAATGCAGCTAAACTACAGATATTCTGGCTCGTATACAATGATACAGAAAGATTCTGAGAATTCCCGAAGAAAAGAAAAACCCAAAGCCCTATTTAATTCCTGTCTTTTATATTTTTAGTGAAAAACCCAAAACCCCTCTCATATTAGGCTCTTTTCGTTTTCATTTTTCTCATTTGCCTGGGAATTTCAAAGGTTCCTCTTTATGTCAATAGATTAGATTAGATAGTTGACAATAGACGGACCACTAGGCCCATTCCCATGATGAAGTGAGGCCCAGACTCCGAACCTCTTCAAGCTATTGCCTGTGTGTTAAATTGGAAAAAACTTATCAAAGATCATTAACGCTCTTCACTCGACGAGGTAGATGAATGGAAAATAGAAATTGAATGCAATGAATGGGCACAAATAATGGTTTTAATCGACGTGTCTACCATCTTGATCACACGCTGAAAGAAACTACAAGCCAGGTGTATAATAAGTCTTTCTTTTTCACTTGCAGGCACAAGTCGACCGCTAAAACTTATCCTTATGTAATAAAACGCTTCGTGTATTTATTTATTTATTTCGTGTCCACTTTTAAGGAAATAGATATGCGAAAAATAAGCCAGGTTACAGATTTTGTAAATCAATGACCAGGTTACAGAAGATGGCGACGGCTGATCCTTATCCCTTTATCTGAAGACACTTCTTGCTTGAAACACTCTTTGAAATCATTGAAATCAGAACACTATGCATGCAGCTTCTGGAGTCAGATTTTATAACTTTTTCTTCTCAGCTCACGACGTATAAATTCGGCAGATGGTCAACGAAACGCTCTGGAGGCGGTGATTTTTAACGGGCAGTAGACAACTATTTCTTCTAGCTTACTGCCTTTTCGTCTTCTTCTTCTTCTACAGCAGTATTATTCCCATTCAAAGGGGGTCGCTGCAGCAGACCTTACTATTCCTTGTATTTCTGTCCATTGCCATGTGTTCCTCCATCTCCATACCATGTGTATCATCTCTCACACTGTCGTTCTCTGACGGCACAAATTTTACTTTTAGAATTTCAGCGAAGCAGATATTGAAGTTCGCAAGACCGTATCTTAGCTACGAGGCGCTGACATGAATACAAACTGGCTGGAGTTTCATTCAAATTTATTGCAGTGTTTTTCTCAAAATTTACTCTGCCTCTCGCTATTGAAGACTCACGCCTAATCAAGAAGGAAGGAGGGGAACGTATAAGCAGTACGAGACAACTACAGTCTCAAGATCGAAGACGTGCTACGAATGCATAGAGAAATGAATCGTCTATGCGATATAGTCAAGAAAGACTTGTAGCAGGAAGGTTACAGAAGTCAATGAGAACTGCTGATAAGCGTAAGCGGGAAAATGTGAAAGCAGCAATTCAGAGAAAAGAAGACCTAAGGTTGAAAGCACGACAAAGGATCAATAAAGAAAATGAAGTAAGTCAGAGAAGAGAAGATTCCGCAACGGCCTATATGAATAGAAAATATCGATTATTGCGTGAATTTTTTCACGCACGGGTCCACTAGTTTAATATTGAAACTTCACGCCAGGGCGTCGAGGGACGCGTAATTAACTCCCAAATGAAGCACTTAACAGCATTAAGACGCTCAAAATGTTGCTAGGAGCAAACTAGTAGCTCTGCTTGTAAAGAGTCTGACCGAACTTTTCCTGAAAGCAAGATACAATGAAATTTTATAGCGAAACTTTCTGAAAATTTGGTCTCCACATTGCTTAAACGAATGATTTTTGACAACAAAGGTGCTGAAAATCCAGTAAATAAATCAAACAATTCTAAGTGGTTATCATCGACAGTGAAGGTAAAAGGTAGATAAATCCTAGACCACTGTTATGGTGACACTGTTATTCGAACAAATAAATTGATAAGTAAATATAGGAACTTTTTACTAGAGCGCATTTTCGCTGTACTCGAACGGTCAAGATATAATTATATAATAACAAAAATGATAGTAATTCGTGCAATTTGTGCGTTTTCGAACTTTTCATTAATCAAACAATATCTTGCAAAGAATTACGGGGTACCATTGTACGTGTCAATAGTTGTTCGTCGACCTTTACAAACCCTACGGTCCATGCATGTCTCCAATAAGTAAAATATACAAGAGAATACTCCGACTACTGTTAACTTTATCTCAATACAATGAATGAGTCCTTCACTGAAGAATGCCTCACCTTGCTTCTACAGTGCGTAGACCATCAGATGTGGTTTAGAAGAAAAATGCAGCTACCGCAAAACCAGAGTGCATGGACATTAGTATATATTGTTCTCTGCTAAATATCTATTGAGGCGAACAAAAAATCATTCCTGAATGTTAAAGGGTCTTTTCTTTCTACATAGTTTCTCATGCGTTTTTACTAGAGCTTCCGCTGTAATTACACATTTTCAGGTTTCGATACTGGCAAGAAAACGTAGATTAATTTTCACGTCATTTCGTCGTCTTCACAATAATCACACCGTCTCATTTTTATGCACAGTTATTAAAACGTTTACTGACACAGTATCTTATCCTTTCACTGTGATTATGCAATCTTAATTCTCCCCCGTCAAAAAAACATACATATTACCATAACAATTTACGCTTTAACTGTGATCATGCCATTTAAACTCTCCCCAGTCATGAACACATGTATTGTCACAGCATTATATCCTTTCACTGTGATTATTCAACCTTAGCTTTTAACACTATCAGTATCATTCACATCAAGAAGCCTATACTTCTGAGCGTATATTACAGCAATGCTATAAAGTGAGAACAGCATAGTCTTGAACATATCACCTGGCCGGTCGATACAACTACTCCATATAATTTAATTAACAGCAACGACCCGTCATACAACAAGAATATTGTTTGGTATAGTTTTTTTTCCCGAAACAGTAACTATGCACTAAAATACACAATTTGTATTTGCTTCATTTGAGTTATGAGCTGTACAGAAGCTCATACTCACATATGCAGGCCCATTTATTCGGTTCTACAAATGCGGTCAGCGTATAAGCTTACCTTTGAGCCGCATATTAGGCGACTGGTATCACGTGCTTCCAATAGGATTGGGCTTTTGCGTAAGGTGATTTCTGTGTTTGGTGACAGTGAGGTTGTCCGCAGATGCTTTTATGCTTCTTTGCTACATGTGTTGGAGTATTGCTCACCGGTCTGGGCTTCAGCTGCTGATAAGTCACTTGCGTCTGTTGGATCGACTTGTTATTTCAGCCAGTAAGCAGGGCACGGGTAATGATTTGGTGAACCTGTCCCACATGAGAAATGTTGCCGAACTCTGTATGTTTTATAAGGTGTACAACAATGAGAGGCAATGGTTGTATTCGTCTGTCCCTGCACTTAAGGTGTTTAGGAGAGAAACACATGCTGCGGTCGGTGCGCACACTTTCACATTGGAGGAGGTTAGATGTCGAACTAATCAGTTCGGTCGGTGCTTCGTGCCCTGGGGTTTGGAATTCTTCGCCGGCATCGGCTTTCGGTCGTGTTGGCCGGCAGGCGTTTAAGACAGCTGTTAATGGCTTTTTGTCGGGTTTCCTTTAGCAGTGTTTCGGGCTTCCCGATGTTGCAATTTGCTTCATTTGTGTTGTAGTACTTGTCCGTGGTGGCCCGTGCGTGAAGTTTTAATAATAATAATAGTACCACAATATTCTAGGTTTGTTCTTTCGTTTAAAGCTGTCACCTTAATTCACGAACTACACACTTTCACCAATATACAAAAGGCTTGGGGTTTTCATCCAAACCTGTCACCTTCACATCAGCACATTGACACTAGTATACAAATTTTGCAGGTTCTTTCAAAATTATCATCAGTCCATTAACACAATTTTCACTACATACCACTTTTTCAGAATCCTTCTGAGGTGTCACCAGTACACAAACGCATTTCATTAACACACTCATGCCTCATTTCAAAGGATTTTGGAAGAAACGGACAATTTGATAAACCAATTTGAAGGTCCCGTGGTACGGATTTTGGTTATTTACTACATATCTTATAGCGTATATTTACAGTAGCTACAGTCCAAGCATTGTTCACTAGTATATGGGATACTGTGCTTAATCAGTATAGTACTGTATTTATTACTCTTTCTTTCTTAACGCATTTGTAGAAGGCTATAACCTGGGTATTCACATCGTAGGATTTTATTACCCGTAATTTCGATCAATTGGCTTTTTCGGACCGATTTCCCCACCCCGTTTTTAGTCGGCCGAATCGAGATACCTATGAGTGTATACAATTTTACTCTATCTGTCTTTCAGAACTTTCAGTTGCGCACGCAAGTCAACATCACAGAATTAACACAGGCTGGATACACACATAGATAGATGCAGCATCTTTTAAATACTTACGAGTATACAGGGAACCCTCGACTTGTGCGGATTCAACTCCGTCCGTCACTCAGGTCGGAGAATACCTACATGATCCGCATACCGCAATAAAGACCCCAAGTGAAAAAAAAGTTAAGTAGATCATCTATTCCACTAGCTGGAATATTCTTGACATTTTTCCTGCGCTTCACGTTACTGTAGAGCACAGAACATGTCATACCTATTTAATTTTAGATATTACGCGGACAGTTATAGATCAAATTTAACATATACTGTACTTGGCCTAATATGAGCAAGTGCTTCTCATTTAGGAATGTTGTAACCATGATTTACCAATTAAATAGACCTATACTGATAGCAGTAAATTCCTGACGTGCAAGATATAGTAATTTGTGCAATAAAATCTAGCAAACAACAATATTTTCTAATTTCACAACAAATCAAAGTAGTGATTGCGCGCTGAGCGAAGAAGTTAAAGATATATTCCTGGGTATAGGCTTATAATAATATTTATTAATAGTAAGAAATATGTCTGTCTGGATTTCCTCGATAAACGACACCCACGTTAGAAAAAGCATAAAAAAACAGTAAGACAAATAAAAATGTTTGCTTTGTATTGATTTCTGTACAAAATTAACATGAAAGTTATTACCCTAATGCAAATCTTGACGGCCCTAGAAAAAAATCCTAAAACAGCTTCTGCGGGGCGAGTAAAAATTCTGTTGCGGTAAGTGAGAGCGTGAGACACAAATCAGTGCATTTTGCAGCCTCATGACGCCAGCCCATATTTAGCACGAATGCCAATATAAATGTTTTACATAAACAAAAATGATCATTTACGTATGTAAACACATTAAAAAATCTTACGCTTACTTTTTTAAATTCTAGTTATATTCAATGTTCTCTATAGAATACCCTATACACAGCTCGCATTCCCTATTATGTATCATATTATTACTTTATCCAATCTACCAACACAAAACCCTCACCATGAGCTACCACAGACACTCGACCTTCGATATTAGCAACCTAGGACCGTGACACGACCTTCGACATGAACAGAATTCGGCATCACCTATTTAAGACAAACGACCTTCGCAATAACCACATTTTTGTCAAGCAATCTTCGGCAATGCTTGGATTAAAACAAACGATCATCGACGATAACAACGACCTTACAGCCAGGCGACCTTGATCTAGCTTGTTTACATAATTAATAACAAACGCCTTTCGATATTGGGAACCCTGTCGTCGGAAATTCTATGTCTTTATTCACCTGAGCTTTCGACATCAGTAATCTTACAGTCAAGAATTCTTCTTCATTACCTAATATGCAGCCACCCGACCTGTTATAACATTCAAACAGACAAAATTCTTGGGCATCACCTAGTATGCAGAAACACAACCTTTCAAGTAGCAACTTTGAAGGTGCACAACCTCTTCATACGCACTCAGCTAGCTATATATAACTGGGAAACCATACGGTCACCAGTCTGGATATAAGATATGAATATGCACAATATATCTAACATCTATGTACATTACATGCAAGATTGCTAACTATGAGGAGTAGAGGACGATGAGTTTCTTATTAATTCAGCATAGACAATATATAATACATACACAAATGATTTATATGTTCCCATCTGAATGGGAAATGGATGATTTCGCTTAACAGTATCCGCTCTCTTATTCATTTCTCCTATAAGTTCACGTTACGGTCGAATATACATAAATCTCTTTCATCCCTATACAACTTCTTTCTAATTTTAAACTTAATTACCTTCAGCTGGAGTTTTATGTATATTTGGCTAAATATGCATAAAAATTCAAATTTAGTTAAGAAAATGTTAAAAGCATGGCGCTTCGATGCCTACTTTTGAAAATAACTGTTCTTGAAGTTTGCTTTCGCCTGCAACCTAATTTTTCTTTCGTCTACTTGTGAGCTAATGGCTTTAATGATTATTGGCTTTTAAACATACCGTAGATATTTTCATAGTCATAGTCAATGAAGAGGCTATAGATCTAGGGATCATGGCGTTCAATGATGGTGCGTTTGAAAGGATGATGCAGTGGGCGAGTTCGAGAAGCAACGTTTCAAAGCTTCTTTAAAAACTAATTTTGGTGATTTTCGGTGTCACAGTGTGAAGCTGGAGGATGTTGGGTGACCGATTTCAATCTTCCCTTGTTATTGATTGAACTTCACGTTGAAAGCTTTGCATACCTTCATGAATATCCAAAGACACTCAATGTGAGTGTCTTGGACGGTCGAAATAGTTTTCATAAAGAATTTCAAAGCGAACAGTGATACGCAATTATTACTATTACGAAAGTAAAAGGTAGACATATCCTTTCAGGGCAAAATTATTTTGAAAATCAATTAAATATTCCCGCTACCCGCTTGCCAAGCTTATTACTATAGATACCTCATCTATATCATAGAGAATTCGCAGTCACCACCATGGCACTAAAAATGCTATCAGTTGTAGCCACCAACAACAGGCTAAAATTATTTTATAACCTGTTATCAAATGCAAGTTGATAATTTGACCATGAATCCTTCTTTTGTTTCCTATGACAATTTTAAGATACTGTATATTTAACACGGTACGATGTCAAGTTGAACAAGCAAGCGAAAATAATCCATGAGAGCAGGAAAGTCGAGTTAAAAATTACCTTCATTCAACATTGAACAACTTGATATGATGACAATGAGCTGCCAGTGTGAAAATTACCTGCACTTACCGGCTGAAACGAAAAAAACAATTGTTTTCCCTCGTGCGAAAAAACCGTTATGGCAGGGTTGGTAGGAAAAATAGCATTTTTGAAGGCCAGTACACAAAGCTTTGAATGTTAACTAGTTACAGAAAATAATTAGCGAATAATAGGCGCAGAAATAAGCTAGTATTTAACATCTAAAATAGTATGTAAATACATAAATGCCATGATAGTGTGGTGCTTTTCTCAATTGATCAGTATTTTCTAAGAGCGACTATCAGAACACAGTCGATTCCACTTAAATAGGACCATCGGCTCAAGCGACAAGCCTCAGACTATGACCTGTTCTGCCGCATAGAATCAAACGCTGTATAATATGCACCAAGTAGCTTCGTTTATTGTGAACAACGTTTCACTGCTAGCGGGACAATTCATTGTCATTTATTTGATTTCAATCAAAGCATAAAATATTCAAATTTAGGTAATTTTTAAATGTGATGAACTATATCATGTGAAGAGGCATATATACTTCAAAGTATGCCAGCATATGTTTAATTTACAAATTTTCCAGAATGTTGCTCTACAGCCAGCAGGTGGCGTCAGCATCGCCTCTATTTCACAACGCCATTCAGACTTCGAATTATAAACGGTCTGCCTATTTAGTACCAGTACGTCATTTTCATTTGCCATTTTGCTTCCGTAATCACAAGCAAAAAAAAAAAAAATAGCAGTGGCTGAGAAAGTATGCTGATTAATAATATTTTAGCACAGTTTTGTCCAAAGTTATTAACTTCGCTTTTTTATGACCTGCCGGTTAAAGTGGCCATACCAGCTGGTCTCGAAGTAGACAGATTAAGTGGAATCAACTGTACTTCAAACTCGCTGTAAAAATATTACTGTTTTAGAAACGAAGCAAATACGAAATGAAGTTAGGTAAAAATACGCAATATTACGTATGCAAGGAAATAAAAAATCGTGACTATTGAAAGAAAGCAATTGAAATTATGGCAGAAAAGGAAAGCCATTATTACCGATGCAACACGATAAAAAAATAACGGCTTCTGAAACAAGCTAAATATGAAAAGATATCAGCAAAAAATACGGACGTCAAATGCATCAAATGTAACCCTGGAACGTCTAACAATCAAAAATAAATATTTCCGCAAAGGAAACCAGTTTGCATTCAGTGTAAAAACTTACTCAAGACTATACGGGTGCTCTAAAGTACGGCTGGATACGGAACTGAGCTCAGCTTGGTACCATAAAATCGGGGCCACACGACAGTTTTTTGACGTCGTCAGAGCCCGCCAGGTGTCCGAATGCTTTGTTGATTCCCTGTAGACAACAAGGTAGTTGCGAATTCTCATTTAACTTCAGATGCAAAGATATATCCAAGCCGTCACTAGTTACACTTGCTCAAAGCCACCTTACCTGACAGCAAGCCCTTCACCAACCTTATTGGTAGACACACAGTAGCGTTAACAATACGTACCGAAGCAAGACGTTTCGGCTATTGACGGGTTCTGACGGCGTCAAAAGACTATCGTGCGAACCCGGCTTAACCAGGCCTCTGATAATCATACATTTCCGGGGTTACACTAGGCAGAGACGCGCTCAACTTGAGCGAACGGTCGGCTCGCACGTCGAATTGATATGCCGTGAAAATCAGTAGCATAGATACGGTAGGTAGCATAAACGATGCTGCGCGAATGAAACTTCTCGTCATCAGTTGAGCGTGCGTTCGCAAAGTGTTACCTCGGAATAATACACAACAGTAACAAGGTCATTAGATATTGCAGATAATATTATAGGCGGTAGTACGCAGTGTGTAGCACTGCGACGGTGCGGTCAGAGAGAAAAAAAATCCAGATTTACAAGGAGTGGAGCGGTAAAGTACAATATTGTAGATAAGAGGTGAAACGAACATGTCAGATTTGCGACAAGTTCAGAGTACATATCTGCCTTTTAATATTTCCGTCCTGCTATACTTCGACGCGTTATGTATACGAAATCGGTATAGGGTTGCTAGTGGTACTTAATTAAGCAACACGGGTAATATTCACCTACTTTAGGGTTTTCACAATCCGCTCTCCAAGTCCAGCTTCTAGATAAACCAGCTCAAGTGCAATTGTAGAAATTTGCAATAATGGTATTTTTAAGAATTGTTTGCAAGCTGAATTTAAGACGAGGTAGTTTCAGCAATAAAAATAAGAAAGTTCAAATTTTACCTTACGATCAAGTTGACCTTTTTATAGTCACGGTAGGGAAGAGAAGTATAACCTTTGATTTCAGACGCTCATCTCGAGCAAACAAATTATCATGCATTAAAATAACGCAACAAAGTTCGATCAACAACAAGGTAACAATTTGTAAATTAAGCCCCCCCCCTTGATAATATCAAAATCCATATGAAAACGTCGGCTATTACTTAACACAACATTTCTGCATCAGATTGATGCACACTGTCAATAATTCATAATGGACAATTTCATAGCTTACATCAGGCTCGAAAAACCAGAAATAAAATTGTTGTGGATTGTGGCAAAAATTTGATACAGGAACAGCTGTAAACTGTATTCAACGTCGGCCTTGTAACGAAAATTTCAAGTAAAAATTTTGAAATAAATCTAAAAACTGCAAACACTGCTCGTAGCAAAAAATCAAATTTTGATGTCCAAGGTTTCGCAATTTTGGGACACTGCGTAAAATAATTCAGAGGGATGCACTGGTTATCACCGGCTCTGCAGTTGTTTCCGGAAGCGTGATGCTCATTCGTGTTCTTCTGTACATAAACCACTGTGCTCAGATGCCACATACTTACCGAGACACTGAAAGTCAGCAATGTTTTTCTGGACCTGTACCTATACTGCGGAAGTATTAACACATTTCCCACTCAAAATGTAGAGCTGGATAGTTACTCTTTGGAAACAATGGCACTCTTTCCAATTAAAATGTTTTTATTTGCTTGTTTCTTTGTTTGCTTTGACCTGATAGTTTTAGGAAGTGAAGGGGCCTTTATGGCATCATCTCAGGCGAATCGCTTCACTGGAAGCCACTATAAAGTAATCACATATACTTTGAGTGCAAGAAATGTGGCGGAATCACTGCTTAGGCACCTTACTTTCTTATCACATACTCCCGCTCCATGTCATTAGTCCAGGCTGAGGGCGACATGTCAATAGTCCAGGCTGAGGGCGACATGTCAATATTCCAGGCTGAGGGCGACGTGTCAATAGTCCAGGCTGAGGGCGACGTGTCAATAGTCCAGGCTGAGGGCGTCATGTCAATATTCCAGGCTGAGGGCGACATCGCTAGTTGGTAAGAACACACAGTGCTGAATTTTTGACACCGTAGTTAGCAGAGGTACGTACATGCTGTCTCCATATCAGAATGCGCCACCAGAGGCAATATGAGTCTTGAGGCAACAATCCAGGAGATAAGAAAAGCTTGGTGTTGCTACCTAATGCTCTCTCGAACGTAGCCCAAAGACCATGAGCCCATAAAGTCTCCATATTTATAAAAAAAAATCCTCGACACTGGATTAGCATTGGGAAAATCTCATCATCTGGAAATGCACGAGCTTGTCTATTTATAACAAGTGACCAGATGAAATGGTGATGCATAGAGGATACGCAAAACATGACGTTTGTAAGTCTTCTTCAACTTCTTCAAGTAGGTATTGGTGATCTTCAAAGAGTTTTTGCTAGCGTAAGAGTTTTAAAAAAACAGATCCCGCAGCCGGGAGGTGAATCTTAACCCTTCAATGCATGAACCAACGTGCATGATACGTCCCGAATAATGTTCTTCGTACAGATAAGGCAATATTAAATCAAGCATTCAAAGGTAGCAGCAGGAGCTCTACACGCAGAGGTTGTCGACAGTTGGAAAGAGCCATCATTGATAGGGCACGAAACATCGGAGGGACCCAGAATTCCAACATTAAATTGCAAGGAAATGCAGAACGGATAAAACTCGCTGGTCAGAGCTACGCTTAGCATCAGCAATTTGATGAGTAAGATAGTAAATTAGTTATCGGCCCAGTAAAGACAGTACGACGCAGATGATCATGAAAGCTCCAAGCTGATATACTCCTCATCGTGTGAGCTAAAAGGGGTAGTGGAAGTCTATCTAACAGGTCTCTGCGAGTGCAAACAGAAGTGCTGGGAGTAATAAAAAAATTTAATTTTCCTCGTGCAGGACAGCAAGAGCGCGTCCTAGAAGACAAGGTTACTTAATTAAAGGAAGAGGAAGCTTTAGGATGAATGAACTGTAAGAGTATAAAAGCTGCATGATCACCCACAAGAAAACATATAACGTTATTATAACTAAACTAACGACAAACTAAAAGACATCCAGACAGCGTGAATAATCAAGGGAATCTAATTTATACAAATCCACTGGAAAGTTACAAAATTAAATGCATTTTGCCCAGATCAGTGAAGGGAACTAGTTGAAGTTCAGGATACTATAACGGAGATAAGTGCATAGAGCCGACCACATGGGACGCAGAGTAAGAGGCAGGGTAGTTCTGATATGATACACATTCCATGCAGCAAATTGGCTGCTGATGTTCTGATGACTCTAACTGAAGACCGACGCACCGAACGTTTCTTCGTATGAGTTATCACTGCACCTGATGACCAAAGACGGACATCCTCTGAAATATGGAACACCAAATCGACTACATGGTATTTCGAACGGTAGCGCAGCTCACCGTCAAAGACGGGGCTATTGTCATGTGTGTGTGTGTGTGTAGTCATTATGCCGAAGATG
The DNA here is from genome assembly GCA_001587735.2 of Parhyale hawaiensis. NCBI lineage: Eukaryota > Metazoa > Arthropoda > Malacostraca > Amphipoda > Hyalidae > Parhyale > Parhyale hawaiensis. The sequence goes on from LQNS02278160.1 coordinate 23,593,225, forward strand.
GATTTAGACGAGGAGAGAACTCACGACATGGTGTATCGGTAAGTAATGCACATCACCGCGAAGTCTTTAAAGCTCGCGTTGTCTTGACACTAAAATTGAATTTAGGTGAAATGAACAGACTGCTACACGATGCACTGGTTCGTAGAGGACCTCTTTGCCAAGCACATGGCCCCTGTAGCAGTTTTATGTCAAAGTAGATTTAGGACGGGAGATATCCGAAGACAAAGGGCATTGGTTCATAGTGCACCTCATTGTCAATTACGGGACTACTGGTGCAGAGCTCTTCGTGCCGGAAGGAGATTTAGGCAAAGAAAGAACCGGCCACACGATGCAGGGAGGACTGAGGATGGCTAGACAGTAGAAACAAAAAATGAGGAAGAAATGAATCTTGTGTTCAAGAACGACCGAGGAACTAATGAGGAGAGCTCCCCTCCCTGCCGTTGGGTTGGGTGATGGCATTGCCTCCAGGGTAGCTGCTGTTGTTGTTACTGGGGACGGTGAAGTCATCGTTTGTGTACCTGGAGGGCAGAGGAAAAATTAAATCTTAGTCAAGGAAGGAGCTTTGATTCTTTGACGCACCTCGAACGACGCCCAGAGGCGCGTTGAAATCACACATGGAAAAAGTTGAAATCCGGGAGTAGTATTTTTATGTCAAAATAAATTCTAATTTAAGGGCCGGCTCTCACGTCTTTATTGTGGGAGTCTTGTGTTCAAACTCAGAAAAGGTGGATAAGCCCTTGGACCTCTTCGAGTGAGAACCTCCAAAGCGTGTTATGCGATCATTGAAAACTTTTTATTAATATAGCAAGAAATTTCGAACGACTTGACTGGCTCCGGCTCATCGAGAACAACGAGGTAGAGCTCGGACTTTTTCAGCCTTTTAAAATTATTAGAAGAATAAAAACTACATTTTCCATACAATTCCAGTAGCTGCTACACAAGCGGAATATTTTCTTGAGGGCATTGTCCGGTACTTTCTGATGCCGTTCCCTGCACACATCGGATAGTTGCCTACGATTGTCCAACAGGGTTTGGCACCCTGTAAACACAAACTGTAACCCGAATGCAGCCGCTGTAGGCAGTGCTGATGACGTTAGCGTTGATCGAGATGTGACAGCGACACAATAATTGACCGAGAACGACAGTAGGGTTACACGCGTACTCTGGAATCGGGATTGTAACATCATCAGGGAACGCGCGTAAAGAGAGGATGTGCAGCTCGCACGTTATTGTACTCGGGAATCGTGATTGTAACATCGGGCAACGCACGTAATGAGAGGATGTGCAGCTCGCACGTTATTGTACTCTGGAATCGTGATTGTAACATCATCAGGGAACGCACGTAATGAGAGGATGTGCAGCTCGCACGTTATTGTACTCTGGAATCGTGATTGTAACATCGGGGAACGCACGTAATGAGAGGATGTGCAGCTCGCACGGTATTCATTCCACCGCATCTATGCTACCAACTGAAAATACTGAAAATATCGGGACGAGGTGCGACCTGTGCAACAGGTTGCACGTGCGAATGCGTAGTTGCTTCGACACTACAAGCCTCATGTGGTTCTGAGGATGTCACCCGCAGTGAATACCCATTTGATTGTTAAGTCCTGTTATAATTAGGAGATTCAGAAGTGAATTATCTTCGTACGATCAGCGAGTTGAAAATTTTGACGGTTTCCTAAGCCATTGCTGAAGTGAAGCAGGCAGCTCCGGCCAAATGCAACCAGGCAGCCAGCGAAAGGTTGTACTAACTAACCTTAGGCTAAGTAGTCAAACTTTGCAGCTCTAGCTCATACCAAAAGGTACGTACATGCCAGATGCAATAAATGACTAGAGCCCTCACGGAAGCTTTTATATAGCACACAACAGCGGCATGCGCTGGGCCCCGATCGTAGAACAGACATTGACCACGAGCACGAAGTGCGGACACACACACCACACTGTCACCAATACAGCCCCGATTTCGCTGTGCTCCAGCAGGCTGGGGTAACCAAGGAAGTGCTTAGCTCCCTTGGAATACTAGAAAAATCCTATGCAGCCTAAAAGTTCGAGTTTTCCGACCCCTAATTCAAGTCATACCTAAATAACACATTCGTGACATAAAAACACGAACGCAATAATATCGTACCATTCATCAGTGTGGAGGTCTTCAGTTCTTAACACCAGTGAGCTTATTAAAACCAATAGTCAATTTCACGACCAAACGCTCCTGGGAAATATAAGGAATTTCATGGTTTGCCTAAAATACTTTTAGTAAGAGAAAACATTAATTTCGGAACCTGGAACAGGAACAACTTTGCGAAGTTTTTTTATTTACTACCCGCTCTAGGGATGTGAAAGCGAGCACGTCTAGGCACCAGTATCGTGCGTGTCCACAGTGTCGGTTCGGGGCTCAGTCAAGGTCGTGCCTACTACGCTTTGGATCACTGTTTGTCCTTATCTTGTCATGTGAGGTTGCATTATGCTGAGGGTTGTGGGCTTTCCAGCGGTTTCTAGTAATAGTTCAAATTATACGTACAAGATTACATACATACTTACAAAATTATACAATGAGAATCTACAATTTAATAAAGACGGATGTGTATTTATCTGTTTGTTTGTTTATTCATTTGTTTGTTTATTTATCTTTTATCATTTATTTATTTATCAATTTTCTGTCACGCTTTAACAAAACAGATAGGGGGAAATTAGCCCAGGTTGGAAGCATTGGTCGTCCTCTCAAGTTCCATTGAAAACTGATAGGTAGAAAATAGGCCGCTTTGCAGATGATGGCAAGCTTGCAATATCTGCATTCCCTGGTGCCCGGTAGACGGTGAAAATTTCACGGGTCCAGATGAAAACGAATTGGTAGAACTTTGACGAGGTCGCAGTTGATAGCAACGTATCTTAATTAGTGACAGTTGAAATTAAAACAATAAAGATATCGAAGACTTNGTGCCCGGTAGACGGTGAAAATTTCACGGGTCCAGATGAAAACGAATTGGTAGAACTTTGACGAGGTCGCAGTTGATAGCAACGTATCTTAATTAGTGACAGTTGAAATTAAAACAATAAAGATATCGAAGACTTAGTCTGATTTGAACGAGTATTACCTTCTCCATACATCGAATCTATGGTAAAGTATAGGGTGACTTTATGTCTGAATGCACTTCTTGCATTGCAGAAGTTGAACTGAAGATCCTGTATCTGAAGCTTCCATTAGCACTCTCATGCATCATGAATTTTAGTTTATTCCTTCAGATTAGTTCGTTGCACCAGTTATCTTCCAACTTTAATTCAGGTGTCGATGAAACAGCTTTCATGAAGCAACAAAACCATTGAACCTATAGGCCATCCTACCGTTTGCTTGATACCAAATCGAAACTACAGTATAACTTTGAGTGTTGCAGATTGCAATGTATTTTCTCCATGCCAGAAAGAGAAAAAGTTTCGATGTTCAGCAATCGTGAAGCCGTAAACACTCACCTCCAGGGTGATTTTAGATTAGCAGTTGTAATAACGTAAGATGAAGAACGGCTCATCACAAAGTAATCGTTGTCATATTTTGACAGCGCGGGGCCCTCTAGTATAATAATAATAATAATACTAATGTTTACTAAGATAAACTAAGCGTAAAAGAAATCGTTATTATCAGTAAAAGAACGTCATTCAAACGAAACGAAATCGATATGATCAGCAAAATAACATCAATCGAAAGCGCTCGCCATGTTATTGGCGATTGCCATTTGGTCACGGAATGCAACATACCCTCTGCACAAGATGGGCGGTGTGAGTTACGTCACCTGAATCTCGTTCAAAAAAATTAAGATATTCCCACAGGTCTTAGCAAGCTAATCAAACATTCTGCATGTTTGTACAATTTGGCCGCCATCAACATGACACTGACCCCTGAGGTGCGGCGGTGCCGGTCACGGCCGGGCCCTCCATGCCAGGTCCGCACTCGGGCTTCTTGCCAATGATGTAGTAGGTGAGCAGATCCCCTTTGCCTTTGACGGCGATCACTCCTCGCTGTTCGAATATGTACCCAAAGTGTTCCAGTATGCGAGTTGTGTCTTGAGTCACCTGGAAAGCGAAACAGATTAATGGAAACAATTATGAGCGAGGGAAAGTAATCCAATTTCCAGGATTTTTTTCATTAAAGAGAGGTTAATAGAGATAGTTACGAGGCGAAGGAAAGTATTCCAATTTCATTGAGGCTGCATTAAGGAACGGCGCGTAGTGGAGGAGCGTGCGACAAGGTCTGGTCGAAAGGTTAGAGTACGGGAAGAAATACCTAGGGGACAAAAAAGAAATATTCTGGAAATGTGAAGACGACTTTGAACTTGAGAGACAGAAGTGAGTGATGTGGATGCCGCTGTACAATAAACTAAAGAAGCAGTAGTTCAGCAGGCGTACCAATGTATGAATAAAATACATAACAGAGTCGAGCAGTGAAGCATCTCAGTGACAGTAAAAAAATTACATCGTACCTTTACCTAGGAAATATAAATGGCCCGACGCCAAGACAGAGGATTAAAGTACAAAATTCGAGAAGCAAAGGATACTACAAAAACTAACGTCTCTGGTCAATTGACAATGAGGGACTAGTGGCACATATTGAAAAGGCTATAGCCTGCACTATGTTCGAACACAGACTCAAAGTAGAAATAGCAGTAGAAGGGATAGCAATTATTATTTGCATCGCACCGAATTCTTTGTGATTTTTGCATGATTTTTCTGCACGAAGGTCTCGAGTTTAATGCGAACTCAGATAAGCTGTATTGATCACAAAGTGGCCAACGCGTGGTATCGCTGAACGCATTCGCTCAACCACCCTTCACAGGGCCAGGAGACGAGAAATGAAATATGAAGATGACAGAAGAAAGAGTCACCCATGCAGGTCTTTTCCGTGTTCCCTACCCCTACACGGCAGCAGGTGTGCATCGCATAGGATGGGTCGCTTACAACCATTTGGTGGCCTACGTGACGGACAAACAAACCTTTTCAGCCTCAGCAGGAACTGCCGCCAGATGCAACATCCCCTGCGAAAAAATTACTGAGGAAACCTTGAGAGAGTGGGGCTAAGGATACTAGGATGCGTGGGACCAAGGACATTGGGGTAAGGATAGTGTTCCCCAGAATATTATTCCCAGGGGAATACCAGCATGAGTAGAGCTAAAGACTGAGCGGGGCAATCCGCAGAAAATGGCTATCCCTTCAAGAATATCGTCGAACTTCCTGTTTTCTCTGTGTTTAAAAACCATATTTCTTCCTTTTACGATGGAAATTATTAGGTTATCATGAATATTATCATTACCTCCGCCAAGGAGGTTATGTTTTCGCCGTGTTTGTCTGTCTTCTGTCTGTCTACCTGTCACCAAGATAACTCAAAAAGTTCTGAACCGATTTGAATGAAACTTACAGGTATTGTCAGGTATGTTGGGAGGAACAGATGATTAACTTATGGTGAAGATACGTCTATCCGTTTGTTTGTTTGTTTGTTTGTTTGTTTGTTTGTTTGTTTGTTTGTTAGTCTGCCTCATTTTTCTCACTGCCCTAACTCAAAAAGTTACGGATGGATTTTTATGAAATTAACATGAATCGTTAGCTATATAACAAAGAGCAAATGACCAAATTTTGGTAATGATCCGTTTGTTCGTTCGCTCGTTTATCACTGTTTTTAATTTTATGCTTGTTAGCACAATAACTCAAAAAATAATGAGTGGATCCTGCAGAAATTAATAAGGGTTGTTAGTAATGTTAGAAGACATAAATGATTCAATTTTGGTGCAGATCGGTTCGTTCGTTTGTATGTTGGAATCATGTTTGTCATACCGTTTGTTAGCAGTATAACTCAAAAAGTTATAAACGGATCTTCAAGAAAATAGAACAAGCTGTTATTACTATCAAAATACACAAGTGATTCGATTTTGGAGTTAATACAAAGAAAATCATGGTTTCAGAGCCAATTTGAATTATTTGCTACCGTTGCCTCGCTTGGCAGAGGTATGCGCTCTCAGAGTGCTCTAGTTATAAATCATTTTATCATTATACTCGAATAATTCACGTTACACCAGCTGCATCCATTGCGATTACTGTAATTATATGTATTTTGTAGGGCCGTCTGTATAATGGTCGCAGTCCTCTACTACTGATAAGTCACCAGCAGACCTAAGGAGTGCGGCAATTGGAGTGGTTGAGTACACTGGAGGGTCAATTGGAAGCAACTCCATATTAAGAATCTAAGGTATCTCTTAACTTACACACTGTTTAGAAATCGAGCTTTCCACGAAGTATCGTGCTTTTGATAATGGAGATTGTGACAATTTCTGAGTTTGTCAAGACCTGTCTTGAGGCATATGTCTCAACACATTATACTTTCGGTATATGAAAATAAAATGTAGATTTAGATCGACACACTATCAATAAAGCACAGAGTATGCTAAAAAACCAATACCGAAATGCCCCTAATGCTCAGAAAATAATCAGCTTCATTGCTGACCAGGCAGCAGATTGCAAAGGGATAGCCTGAATGCCCACAATATTCAAAAATCAGGCCGTTGAAGCATTGACAAGGTAGAAGATTCCAGAAGCAATACCTGAATGCAACCAGCTTTGCCGGTGGATTCCATCCGCGAGGCGACATTGACGGTGTTGCCCCAGATGTCGTAGTGTGGTTTACGGGCTCCGATTACGCCAGCAGTGATGGGCCCGTGGTTTATACCTGCAGAGGGAGAACGAATGTTAGTCAGAAAATAACACTATCAAGTAAGTAAGGATAGACATTACAGTCGAGTTAGCACTTGCACCGTAGATGGCACGTAGTTAAAAGTCACTTCCTGAATCATGCACCAATATTGATTCTTAACATTACAGAGAATGATGAAGTCTATAATTACGTACCGTAAACTGTATTCATCGACAATGAACATGTTTATAGAAAATACAACGCTAATACTTATAAATAAACCGACGCACAGAGCCTCTGTCATTATCATTGTCTCACGTATATTATCTGATCTTATTTTATATCTAATTGAAATATGAAACTGAAATGGTACAATATTAGTCATAACAAGTTTCCTTCATTGCCATGAGCTGCGGGTAGCTGTCATTGCGACTGTTCTGTACGTATATTCTGATCTATGTTCAGTGAGTATATTTTTGCGCATATCATGAGGGCAATTTATTGTTGTTTTTACTAATTCACTGTGAACTATAGCGGTATGCGGTGATTGGAGAACAATAAAAGTGTGTTAGACTTTTACTTGCTTTTCATATAATTAAACAGAAGTGAACAGTAACTAATTGAATGAACAATTGGTAAACATATTATTTTTTGATAGTTATCGATAGGAAGAGATTAATTTAGGTAGAGCTACCTTGGCCATTTAGTGTATAGGGATGCCATATGTTGACAATTTTGTAATCTAGAAAACAAGACTGTTACTACACATCTAGTAGACTTACCCATCCTAAGGACGAAGTGGTTAAAGGATTGCTCGTTGATGGACTGCAAAGTCCTCATAAGTTCGAAAGCAAAGTCCACAAGCAAGGCCAGGTGACTCCACCGTTCCTTGATATCCTCACCCTACAGGAAATATGCAGTTAACAGCAGTGTTCAAAATAAGACATGTCGATAAAGACACACAGATATCCCGCTCCACAAGAGGGCAACGCCGAAACACAATAGAGACGCCCTCAAGGTTAGCTTGCCAGAATCAAAGCCTAGTTAACCAGGTGCTCGTAAACCCTAACGGAGTTTTAGGCCGCGCCAGGAGCTTTTTTTACATTTTTAGGGTCTAAAGCCTGGGGCTTCCACAAGAGCTGTGCTAAGGAACAGTGAAAGCCCGGGTGGAATCACGGTTTTTGCTAAACCCACCAAACTGAAATGTGCGGAGGATGGATGTTCACAGATAATTTTTTTGTAAACATGGTAGAAATAATAATTTGGAGTTAAATTTGAAGATTACATGTATCTGAATTACCTAACACACGCGTCCGGTACTTCCATGGCGTAACTCAAACGAGCACGTCACTGACATGACGGCTGCAGCGAGTTACTACAGCCCTTCCTGTTTCTTTCTCATAAATATGTAGATACAAACTTCAGGACATAAAGTGCATTGGGAGCAATACTGAAAGGTTCAAGAGGGAAAAACAAAGCTAAATAGTGAATTCAGTGCGGCTGTTATCGGGTACAATTGCTTTATGGGAGTTGTATTCCTTGTATTGTTTACGGCTACGACGTAAGCAATGGCGAAACGACGATGACAGGTGAAGAAAGTTCGCAACTCTGAGAAATTCATAGTAGCGATTTCTGGCTAAATTATGATAAATTTGCTAAATAATTATTAAGAATGTTGAATAAAGTAGCTGTTTTCTTTCAAATTTAAAACTAAGAAATTACGATGTTGGCACCGCTGTACGGCAACTCGATCACCCCATTTCGATTGATTTAGAATTTAAAACATTAATTTCTTGTGGCTTTCATCAACATCTACCTTGATATGATTTTCGCTTAAATAGACAATAAAGTCTACGGACATTACTGCCAGCTTTATTGCGTCTCACACTGACAGGCTTTACTAACTAAAACAAAATCTACGGATATAGCTGCCAGTATTTCACTATCAAATACAATGACAGGGCGAAACCTTAAGAAGCCGAAAAACAAACTTCCTAGTCTAGATACGGTTAAGGCTATAGCAGAGAAATGTCGACACTCCTGATTTGACATGACCAAGTACCCCAGTATAAAGGACGTGGCACGCTAGGGTTATTTCAGGATACCTACTATCAGAGCTCAAGATACAGTTGGACCGTGCAGGCTATAGCATGTAGTCTACCAGGTATATAGATACACAAAGCGCCTCTAACTGCAGGTACTTCACCAATATATTCAATAACAGAACTGTGCTTTTTCCTAGCACTGTTAAGCACTTCTATGAGTTTTATTTGTAAGAGCGAGCATACGAAATCCAATTGTTACATCGCACACACTATCACCTTAGCAACGAGGTTGGTGTTTTGCAGCCCACTGGCGGCCATGTAGGTTGATCCAATCGTCTTTATTTTGATGATATCTTTGTAAGGAGGGTTCTCGAGCAGCTGTGAATATGACAGATATTAGCAACAGTATGCAGTACATGAGGCGAGGTCATGAACAGTCCTAGCGATGAGAAATTATAGCAGACCTAAGACATGGGTCAATTTTATTATATACCAATTCTATGAAGTGCCACATGCTATACAGTAATATTATTAAGGGTCAATTTTATGCGTCAACCATATAGTATACAATTCCATTCGCAAATTCCATTTTTGTTACACATTGGATATGTGAAGTTTTGTTAGTGCCTTCTATATACAAAAAAATTGCAAATATAGCATATGTGCAATGAAATGTGGAACATACTACGATGTAACCATTACAACTATTTATCAGTACAACTGTAGAGATAAATTATTATAGGCTAGCCAGGCAATTAAATGGAAAAAATATTTTGCTTTATTACAACCATCACTGATAATAGAACGGCGAAATGAGTCTGATAATATGCTATTATCTGCAGAGAACACAGTGGCAGAGGAAAAAGCATTAAACAGCAGTTGAAGAAAGTAAGACATCGCTTATTTGATATAGAAATTTCACGGCGTTAAAATAATCATATCTATAGAACTTTATGAATAAGTGCACGTAAATAATGAAGGTGAGAGAGTGCAAACAAGGGCGATGCTACAAAAGTTCGAAAGTAATGGAATATGCCCAGGAATTTTATCTACAACAAAATTTCTAGAGAGCCATGACCCCTTCACTGTATGGCATTGCCATGGATGGGTATCATGAATTATGAACTATGAAATAAAGTGTTAAAAATCCGACAGTCGCACTTACCCCGTCAAAGTCCGATATGACTTCGTTCAAGAACCTGAGACACTCCAGTCCTTGGTTGTTAACAGACTCTTCCGAGTAAAAGTCTGGCGGATAGAAGGCAGAACAATTTAATACACCCATTGCATCATAATCCGGTTGATCATCTTACAACACTGCGAGTCATTGGAGTTCTGTACTTGCGATGTCAGGTCTCTCAATTAACAAATACATTATAATCGCATAATTACGTACAAGTTGGAGTTGCTTCTGCTTCTACCCACACTGAGAATCACTTTGAGTTCTGCAAATGGATATCAAGTCCAAGGTCACCACGAATTCTTCCGTAAGGCTACACACTTAATTTTACTCAAAACTTCCAAAAGCCAACTATCTTTACTTTGAAACTATCCGACACCAGTTAGCTATAAATCAAGTAAGATTTCAGAGTGAAATCTCTCACGCAAATCTGCGACGTTCCAAGAAGTGGAACCGATGGAAGGGACATACCAGCTACGACCTTTTGGAGCCCACTTCCGTGATTGGCTATTCATGTTACGGTCGATATGAGGGAGGTTGTTTTAGTTTTACAGAAAACAATGCCCTCTTAAACCAATATAACCGATAGAACAGCTTCATTTTTTGCTCCGATCATGGCAATGATGGCATCACTTCACTAGGTGACAATCGGCAGTCATATCGTAGCAATTGGCCCATGATGAGGTCAGTGTTCGTAAAGTTACAAGTGTGACACCGAGTTATAAAAAGACTGGGTTGAAAGAACTTTCGCTGGTGCTACCGTTATTTATGCAAAGAAGCGTCATCATGCAATCTTCTGCACATCGATTTACTTTCAAGGAAAACTAGCGGACTTACTCAACCTCAACTTTCTTCGGTAAGTGACTCTAGATGAAGTGAAAAAACAAATAATAATAATCTATTCTTTCATCACATACAGTGAACACACCACTAAAGTTTTCGTTTTCGCTTAATAATTGTAGACCTAAATTTTGATAATCTGGTAATGTAAAGAAGAAAAATAGCCAGAACTGAGAGCCAATCTGAAACTTTTTTGTTGTATTCCCCTGACCACACGATGACAAGACTATTCCAGTGGTGCTGCTGGAAGCTGAACCGGAGCTGTCGTACTTATTAATCACGCCTTACATTGCCTTCTTATTAACAGAGCTGGCGGAGAGGCAGCTCTTTTGCTAACTTCTATAACTTCAGTGACATTGCAGTTTCGAAAACTAGCAGTTATTGTCCACCCAAAGCCACTATGACTAATCCCGACCCACCTCCATAATTAGGCATGGAGGCAAAGAGCACCCCAACTTCCTCGTAGCTCTGGGAGTAGAGCTCCTCGTGCTTCTTCCTGCGGAGTCCCATGAAGTGTGTGGCGACGTGGGGCGGCAGGATGTTGTACACCAGCTGCTCGTTGCGGTGCCGGATGTCCGCAGCCTTCTCCTTCTGTTCTTCTACCTCCCGCCGCCACAGGTACAGCACACGGGATGTTTTCTCCATCTGAGCAGTAGGCAGAGTAGGTGAAATTTATAGAATTAACGTTAAAGAATGCAGTGAAACACAATATAAACATATTCCATAGTCGAAATGACAGTGCACGGGATGTTTTCTTCAGCTGAACAATGTGTAATGTACGTGAAATTTACGGAATAACTGTTAAGAGTACATAGTGAAGAACTACATAAATCCACTATATAATAGAACACAGTTGTTGGTCGCTTGCTCCCTCGTTTGCTCTAATGTTGGTCCGTCTCTCCGTCACGCAGTTAAGAGTTTAATAGGAGAAAATTCATGTACTGAAAAACAAGTTGAGATACCATACAATTTCAGCGCTTGAAGTACCGGTGACAAATATAGCTTGATCTCTCCAACTATACACTTTTTGAAAACAAAATACTGTTCCGTATTCTAGATTTATTGTATATCAGTACTATCAGTACGTCGTGTTTTTATTTATTTACTTATTTATAACTATATTTATATCTTTTTTGTCACGCTCTATGCGAATAAGATAGGAGAAAATTCAGATTTCAAAAGGCGAAAAAAAAGTTGGGTACCTTGCAATCTTTTTCTTCAGTATTAGATAGGGGAGAAATAGAACTCAGTCTTCTTGCCCTTCTGGCAAAAAGTAAAGTTGAGTACCTTGGAACCTTTTTCTTCAGTATTAGATATAGGAAAAATGAGGAAGCCCAAAAGACGGTGGGGGTTTTGGTGTGTGTCAATTTTTTGCCGTCATTTATAATGACGGCACGGGCCACTAGTAGCTATCATAACTCACGGTTCTTGAAGTTTTTTGCCTTGAAAACGACTATCGTTGAGATGGTCGAAAGCTCGGCCAATTAAATAATAAAAATCCAGTGGAAGTTTTAAAAAAACCTTCAACAAATATGGCTCTGGATCTCCAGCCTCTCGATCCTTAGCCTCTGGATCCCCGCTTTCAGTGCTGAATGATATCGAAGTAGTTGAATCTTCACGCTGAGCAGACGCCTTTTTATATTGAACTAGTGCACCAGACGCAAAACTTTTGTCGAATAAGTCATGAAATAAGGATTTGAAAACATTTGACCATCCCATCGAAAAAAGTTCACACTACTTCAAAATTCACAAAATCCACCAAATCCACAAAATCCACCAAATCCACAAAATCCACCAAATCCACCAAATCCACAAAGTCCTCCAAATACACAAAGTCCACCAAGTCCACGAAGTTCACCAAGTCCACATTGTCCACGAAGTGCACAAAAGCAACCAAGTTCACAATGGCCCGTGACCAGGCCGTCGCTAATAACCCGGGAATTCCCGGGTTCGTATCCTGGATACGGTTTGGCAAAAAGAAAAGTTGGGTGCCTTGGCATTTTTTTCTTCAGTATTAGATAGGAGAAAAATAAGGCTTCGGACAGACAGACAGACGGACGGACGGACTGACAGACAGCTCTCTTATCATAGTATAGATTTACATTGCAGTCAAATTTTGATGCTGGAGGTTCAACAATCAGTTGGTATCCACAATACGGTGAGCCCTGGGCATTTCCAGTGAATTCTTTTGACTGAACTATATTTTTCTCAGTGCCGTGCAATTAAACGCTTGATCAATTCCAGACTGATATTCAGTCCTTATCCCGCAGGGAGGGGGGGGGGAATATTTTGCTATCGCAAAACTCATGGTTGTACAGCTTGCATTTCACTAATGGAAGATCAGGCTTGCATGGATGAGACCTGTAATACAGCAAAATCTATACTGGGAACCGGAACAATAAGTAGCTCAATCACAACAGTTTTTGCCGTCATTTTTTGGCGGCTAGGCTCTCTAGTACATTAAATAGTCACAAGAACAGCGCGTGGGATAATGTCTCCACCTGAACAAAACGTAATGCAGACGAAATTTCTAGAAAATATTAGGAGTTAATACTGACGAACAATATGAATGAAATTTATAAAAATAGGTAACAGTGTATAGTGAAGGACAATATATATATACTGTATATATATATATTTTATAGTCACAAGGATAGCGCGTGGGATTTTCTCTCCATCTGAATACTAGGAAGGAAATCAATAAAAAAATATTGCTTACGTGTACCTATAGTGAAGGAAACTTGCTTCCACTGTCGTATGTACAACACGCGTTAAGTTATCTGTGTCTAATCATAGTGTACATCTGGGTCAGAATGAATTTTCAAAATTAATAAAGAAAATGGTGCAGCAAAATCTGGCATCATTTAATCTCGACACAAGACATACAGAGCGCGGGACAATTCATTCGTCTGCAGAAATGTTCAACCAACCAACAAACCAAAAACAGAAAGACTGTGTACTAAGCAGTAAAAGAATATTCTAAAGACTTCCGTTGCCATCGAAACTAACACATGTAACTGTTTTTCACTCGAAAAACTGATTCTCAGTCAAAAGTAATGGAAAATTACAATCAAGAGCATGAAAATGAATAAAAAGAGAGAAGCACAAAGAATGTAGTTCTTTTGGGTAAAAACAAGCCCAATAATGAATAGAATTGAGTACAGTGGACGCATCCATATTACTACCCAGGACCTGTGAAAATTCCACTGCGCAAAAGTGCTCATATGTGGCCGCCCAGGAGCTAATTTTACGGGGCAGCGAAAAACTTAGCTAGAGTAGTGAAATAATACTAAAACTATGTTGCAATTCTGAGTCTCCATCTGCTCATATATGATGTGGGATGAGTAGCTTATAACTAACAGATACATTACTTTCCTCTAATAATAATACTGAATGCGTTGAATGCGTCACATGCACCGCTGTACTTGTCTATGTGCCTGCCTGCAGACCTACAATGTGATTATTAATGCACACGTTAATTTAAGCCTTTTCAAAATCTACAATGTGTTCCAGGAAAAACAAGGATTATGAAGCAAGTCCTCCAATGGGGTCGTAAGCCTAACAACAATACACAAGAAAAAAGTGGAAGAACAAAATAAAAACTGTTAACAGAAGCTTACAGACGGAAGAAGAAAACCGGTGAAACAACGATGCCTGAAATCCTACTTGAAAATGAGGTTATTCGTGGGGTCCTTCAAAAGATACGATTCTCCATAAAATAAGATGACCGATTCCAACGACCCCAAGAGAAATTAAGTAAGGAATGTTTCGAAATACGACACGCAAAATCTTTCTAAAAATAAAAAAAATTATATAATGAGAGCAAGCTTCATATCATCAGCTATGCTTTCAATATAGCAGTTGTTGTTACCATGCCATACATTGGGAACAAATCATCAGGTAATCACTATATCTGCAATTTAGTGAACATATGTTGTATTTGTGTTCTAGATATTAATTCTAGCAATAAATCTAGCATAGCTCTGAGCTCTATAGTGTTGGGCGGAGACCGTTTTGAGTCTACGTCATGCGCCTTCGGGCAGCGCACATTAGTCCTCAACTGGTGCCTGTACTGTTTGCACGCGCTGTTCCGCTCCTCCCGTATTTCGTGCCAGCTAACATATTGCCCCTGTTAATTACCTGACTTTGTTCATCTATTATTATTATATGACGACCCTTGCATGCCTGACCGACGACCATGTACTAACTATCATGGCCTACGAGTTACTGTGTAAGACTTCATCTGGGAGCCGGTGGTCGGAGCTCTACAGCGGACGACCCGCAGAGCTTTCCCGCATCCTGCTGCTAATCTGAGGTGAGCAATTATATCAATGGCCAATGATGTCTTCTAATGATTGTTCGTGTTAATTACTATTAGCATCCCGGGAACGCTGGAAAAATATCTTGTGGTCAAACAATAGTTGCTGTTTCAAGGAAACAATCCGAAGAGTCAAGTCACAGCCTTCCAGGGCCGGTTTTAATTTATAACACGGATAGTTGGTGGGAATCAAGGCTAAAATAACAACAGGTTATGTGATCGCGGAAGAATAAAAACAAATGTGTGAGTCACAGATCGTAGGATAACCTTATGTTCGTTCAGCCGTAGGAATAACTTGCACTCAAATCGTATTGGGGTATTACCATATATTAGCCGAGGGGACTAACGGCGTCCTAAGCACAGGAAAGCACACGATGTTTCTACTTCACTCGAGATAGAAATCATAAACATTGACTTGCCTGTCTTGCGATGAAGGCCAGCAGACAGCTGATCAGCAGTAGCTCCAGAGAGAGGTCCACCAGCTCCATGCGCAGCCTGGAATCGGGAAAAAATTATTTTTACTCTCCGAAAACAACGGAGCCTTCCCAGTGCACCATGCGTACGACTATTGGACGCAACGTTTTTTGCCGCTACTTTTCTGTCAAACCAGTTCCTAAATTTGTCTTAAGCATCTCTGGGATAAGATAAGATGCTCAACCCTCGAACAACTGTTCCTCATTGTACATAGGTACTTTGGAAAAGCAAATATCGTAACCCCACTGAATAACATAGTACTGTAGATGAACAAGCAGCCTGAACATGGAACATGAAACCTCAAGCACCCGTGCATTACGGTATGGGAAAGAAACTAATTTATGAAGCTCCGCTAGTCTACAAAAAACTTGCTCTGACCTTTCCTCCTCAGTTGGAGGTCCGTAGTAAGCCACAAGCCGAGGGTCCCGCCGCCTCCCCTGGGGGAGGGCCAGAGGAGGGTGAGGAGGTCCGTCAGGCCCGTGGACGTGTGGTTGGTAAACAGGTCGGATAAGTGCGAAGTTTAGGATAATCTGGACGCTAGCGATGACGAACAGCACTGTGCTCTTGGCCAGGTAGCTCACCTGAAAGTAGAAACATAGAGTGTACTTTGAGGAATACTAGGCAGACCTCACCTAGATAACATTTCGATAGCGAGTACGGACCTAGATGTCAATAAACCGACCCAACCAAAACATTGTGTCAACATGGTGATGCGAGGAATAACTGGAAAACTGATCACTATCCGCAAATACAGACAATCCAGTGAAGCATCAGTTAGGTTTGGAAAAACACACAAACGAGCATCAGTGAATAATACCTGGGCAAGCAGCGTTGTACCCAGCAGCACAAGCACCGTGAAGTAGCTGTGGTACGTGGGGTACGGGCAGATATCAGCATTGTACCCGTCGTCTTCCCCATGATAGTCATAATCTCGACCGAACTCCCCAGGCAGCCCGATGCTTTCCAGCACGTCTCCGCCGACGATGCCTTCCCCATCTTCGAACTCGTCTTCGGACGGGCCGGCATCGGGCCCACCATGCGGTCCAATTTTCTGTTCTTTCGCGTGGCGAGTTCGGTCAAAATGCTCACCGTGCTTTTTGATTGGGATGTCTTGCATGTGAGACAGTGACCGATTGGGCAATGTTTCGTTGTCGTCGTCAACTACGCTCATGATTTTGATGAAGACTTCGTCGTGTTCTTCCTCCTCCTCAATGAAGATGGTGGGGCCCTCGTGGTGCTGCCTGTGCGACTGGGAGTGACGGTGCTGATGGTGGTGTCGAGTGTTGGGGATGACACCAGAGTAGCCGTTGTGGTTGGCGGAGGTGCTCACGTTCCCGTATATCAGGTCACTGAACAGGCTGTTGTTGCACAGATACTGGAAAATGCGTAATGCGTTAATTGTAAGAACACAGAAGAAAATCTTGTGAAAGGAGACTAGCTGATAGTTTAAGCCAATGGATGATATTAAAAGTGTACAAATACGAGGTGTATAAGTACGCTAACTGTATTAATAAAAAAGAATATGGTATTAGTTACACTACACGGTTGTTGAGGCAACGAGATTCGGATGCTGTTGGAAAGCTGCTGGGAAATAGGAGCGTACGTTAATGTAACATTTGGTCAAAATCATACCATTGTGGCAGAGATTTGAGGAAATCCAGACGTACTGTATTTATAGGGATGGTAACAAGGCAAAATACTGAAAAGGTATCAGATTGACATTAGAAAGCTACATGGCATAGCTTATGATTATTGCGTCAATTTCACTCCCTTAACCTTGTCAGATAAAAGCTACATCTGTTCAGGATAATTCTTAGGGTAGGTTGTGGTGGCTTCACGTCAGGGCCAATACAAAGTTACAAATTATGGGACTTTATTCGCCCCTTCCTCTGCAATATTTCTAATAATACATGAATATACTCAATGCTTCAGTAAACCGTAATGCACTCAAGAAGTGCTGTCTATTGATCTTACCAGCAAAGTCAATATCGCGTTTGGGACACGTAACGTGAGTGGGGGTTCCGCGAATCCACATCTTCGTGAACCTTAATTTCACTGTTCGTATTCTTATATTGTAGCTTTTAACTTACTGTGTACCATAGAATTGTCTTCATAAATTCCGTACCCTAACCAAATAGCGTGAATTTTTCGAAGATCATGATACCATCCCTTCAAAGCACGATCACCACGGTCTTGTTGGCTTCAAATAATTTTTTGTAGCTTGCACCGAAGAATCTTGCAGTTTTACATATAGAAGTAAATCCAAATAAATACTTTCGTCACCACTGTTCCACAGATTTTATAAAGTTAGGTACGCGTCATGGTTACCTATACCTGCCGCAGAACAGATGCTGGAAATTCGAGGCAGTGGAACACTTGGAATTGCCCTAGACGTGTTTCTAGCTTAGAATTACCACAGCACTTTTCTTTCAACTTAATTACACGGAAAAAATAATGTGTACACGAATCGAATTGGAACAACTAGCGTCTGATAAGTCAGTATGGGCGAAATTGGAGGGAAGTCACCCATTTAATCAAACGACCAGTCAGCGAAGGCTCCGACTCAATTTGATTAAGTACTCAATTAGAAAAAAGATTCCCTGCAGTGCTTCGTAAGCGCAATGAAGAATGTCAGAACTACATACCCAACCGTCCCATATAATAAATCATAAATTTACTGTCAAGGCTTACAAGAAGTATTATTTTCGAGGGAACATTACGTAACTTGAAGTGAAGAGACATTGGGAAGGCATTAAATTAGTTCACATCGTATGTAACTAAACTTTTATTTTAGATAGACCAGGTCATTGAAATGCGTGAAAACAGCAATGGCAGCTACAACTTCCTAACGACTTATCCTACGCAACGAATTTGAAACTAACTACTTCACATTGCATACAACTACACATTTGGTTTGACAAACCATGTCAGTGAAGTTGGTGAGGGCAGCGATGGTAGACGCAAACATCCTACATAAAATAGTGGAAACTAACTAGTTTACATTGCACACAACTACACAGATACTTTGACCAACCATGTCGGTGAAGTTTGTGAGAGCAGCGATGAGCACAAGGCTGGTGAACCACAAGGTCCGCAGACACACCGACGAATGGACCTTGTCCCCTCCCACCAGCAGACAGGACGGCACCCGCTGACGAGAACAGTAAGAAAATCAGCACAAGCTATTTATAGAGAAGCTCCTTTTCTCTTAACCCATCCTCTCACAGCATATACAATATTTCAAGTAGTGATATTCGTACGAGGAATGTAGATTAATTCGTGAGAAAACGTGTTGGCCCTCTAATTGCATAAGAACAAGTGTACATGACGTTTTAAGGAGTGTTATGTCTACGAAATACCGAAGTTTCATATGGCTTTTATAGAGATAAAGTCGAGGTTCTTCAACTTCTGAGGCTGGCGCCAGTACTGCGCTTCCACGCCCGAGGTCGGGGGTTCGCGTTACCGCTAGGGAGGTGAACATTACGATACTCGGGACTGCGGGGCCAACGATTCTAGTATTTACGGTTTCCTGCCAGGCACTTATCTAACAAACATGGGCATGATCTGGGAGACTCAGTTGTAGCACGAGCTTTCCATCTGCGATACAAGAGCTCTGCCATTCGGTGGTCAACTGCAGCCGTGCACTCGTTTTGGGTCTAGCGGGCACTTAGCTGCAGCACGAACCAGTGCATGTTAATTTCCCAATTGGGTTGTGCGGTCAAGTTGACGATTCCGTTGCCAGGTGGGGTCTTAGCGTCACTCCATCCTCCTCTCAAGCACACATACAAACACACACTTTTTTATTTCAGTATTTTTCAGTGTTCATTTGGTATTGATTCACCCACATCGTGCGCACTATCCTGCCTCACCGCCTCCCCCTTCTCAAACCTATTCATTTTTCTACTAGGTCGACACCACTCACACTTGAAACCATTGCCAATTAACCCATTCCTGCCTGAACAAACCCTTATTTTTATACAAACAGCACCATTTCTTACGTATACAAATGAGTACAATAAGTATGAAAGGACTAATGCCTTGCGTCCTTGGGCCAACACCTACCATTAATTTTTTACGAGACTGGCACCATCAAATATGGGAAGGTAATACCTTTACCTTTGATACCTTTGATGATACTTCGGACGAGGTCCAGGCGACGTTACGCACGCTGCCCATCTTGTGCAGAGGTGATGCTGCAGTCCGTGACC
>LQNS02278160.1:23613329-23635148 GCA_001587735.2 Parhyale hawaiensis
GGTCCGTAGTAAGCCACAAGCCGAGGGTCCCGCCGCCTCCCCTGGGGGAGGGCCAGAGGAGGGTGAGGAGGTCCGTCAGGCCCGTGGACGTGTGGTTGGTAAACAGGTCGGATAAGTGCGAAGTTTAGGATAATCTGGATGCTAGCGATGACGAACAGCACTGTGCTCTTGGCCAGGTAGCTCACCTGAAAGTAGAAACATAGAGCGTACTTTGAGGAATACTAGGCAGACCTCACCTAGATAACATTTCGACAGCGAGTACGGACCTAGATGTCAATAAACCGACCCAACTAAATCATTGTGTCTACATGTTGATGCGAGGAATAACTGGAAAACTGATCACTATCCGCAAATACGGACAATCCAGTAAAGCATCAGTTACGTTTGGAAAAACACACAAACGGAGCATCAGTGAATAATACCTGGGCAAGCAGCGTTGTACCCAGCAGCACAAGCACCGTGAAGTAGCTGTGGTACGTGGGGTACGGGCAGATATCAGCATTGTACCCGTCATCTTCCCCATGATAGTCATAATCTCGACCAAACTCCCCTGGCAGCCCGATGCTTTCCAGTACGTCTCCGCCGACGATGCCTTCCCCATCTTCGAACTCGTCTTCGGACGGGCCGGCATCGGGCCCACCATGCGGTCCAATTTTCTGTTCTTTGGCGTGGCGAGTTCGGTCAAAATGCTCACCGTGCTTTTTGATTGGGATGTCTTGCATGTGAGATAGTGACCGATTGGGCAATGTTTCGTTGTCGTCGTCAACTACGCTCATGATTTTGATGAAGACTTCGTCGTGTTCTTCCTCCTCCTCAATGAAGATGGTGGGTCCCTCGTGGTGCTGCCTGTGCGACTGGGAGTGACGGTGCTGATGGTGGTGTCGAGTGTTGGGGATGACACCAGAGTAGCCGTTGTGGTTGGTGGAGGTGCTCACGTTCCCGTATATCAGGTCACTGAACAGGCTGTTGTTGCACAGATACTGGAAAATGCGTTAATTGTAAGAACACAGAAGATAATCTTGTGAAACGAGACTAGCTGATAGTTTAAGCCAATGGATGATATTGATCGTGTACAAATACGAGGTGTAAAAATGCGCTAACTGTATTAATAAAGAAGAATATGTTATTAGTTACACTACACGGTAGTTGAGGTAATGAGATTCAGTTGTTGCAGGAAGATACTGGGAAACAGAAGCGCACGTTAATGGTACTCTTGGCTAAAATAATACCATCGTGGCAGAGATTTGAGGAAATCCAGACGTACTGTATTTAGAGGGATGGTAACAAGGCAAAATACTGAAACGGTATAAGATAGACATTAGAAAGCTACATAAAACTACATCTGTTCAGTGCAATTCTAATACAGGGGCCACACTAGGCGTTCGTACGAGCAACGCGCAACTCACTCAGAAATACTTGTTGTGTATCGGAACGACTGTAGGTGACCCACTAGTGACGGGAAGCTGCTCATCCGCCAGACAAAGCCCCGTCCAGACTACCACGCACATGTTCCGCAGAACTTCGTTGCTCGCGCTCCTTGATCCAAAGAAGCTGCAGTTTTTGTCACTAGTAATAACTTATTTTACTTCTAGTAGCGATGCAACTACGAATAAACAATCCCTGTAAATGCAGATACTACTTATAGCGTGCTACAGCAAAGCCCGTACTGCCAAGTGAGCTTTGGTTAACATTTTTATACTTTTCTTGACCACGCGGTCGTGCTGTCGATGGCGCGGCAATACATTCAACCAAATTAAACGACTGGCTTGGTGAGCAACTCCAAAAATGATTGACAAGTAAAGGCAACTCGACAATTTTCTGTTCCCCCAGAGGTAGTGCAGAGGGTTCGAACATTCATTTTCTCTACAATCATGAACACAACTGTGTCCACTAGACAAAACGGCGATAAAATGTTTACCGTCAACTCAGTATTCTCCATAAGTGTCACTACTGTGGTTAAGTTCATATTTCCTGTCAAATTTGCAGTGAAATAGAAATCAGAGAGGCTTAAGAGCTGTTCAAATGTCAATAAAGAAACAAGAGAGCCTCAAGGAACACCTAATTAATTCGTTTTGCGGATGAACCTGCTTTGTTTGCAACCTAAATCGTGCGAAAATACCTAACAAAATGGACGCCCGCGGAAACGCACAGAGCTGCGATTTGACGGCAGAAATTCGCAGCGATCAGCGAAAACGCCACAATGTGAACAGATTTTTTTATTTCATCTCAGTTCGTAGGATAAGTAACAAAAAACACTTTACAAACTACAAAAAAGGCGGCTTTAAAATGCATTCAGAATCATTCTGTAAATACAAATTCGATTTACGCGGCTGTACGACCAACTGGTTGCTCATAGAAAAGCTCAAGTGACCTTCGCCACGTAGGCGCAACTTGTCTGCTCCTAGCAGCAATTTTGCTGCTCGAAGACGTACTTGCTGTGCGTCCTGACAGTAAGTTGCGAGGATGAATGCCTTGTGTGGCCCCTGCATTACGTGTGGGGGTTCCGCGAATCTACATCTTCGTGAACCTTAATTTCACTGTCGTATTCTTAGATTGCAGCTTTTAACTTACTTGTATTATAGAATTGTTTTCATAATTTCCGTACCCAAACCAAATAGCGTGAAATTTTCGAAGATCATGATACCATCCCTTCAAAGCACGCTTACCAAACACGGTCTTGTTGGCTTCAAATAATTGTTTGTAGCTTGCACCGAAGAATCTTGCAGTTTTACACATACAGGTAAATCCAAATAAACACTTTCGTCACCACTGTTCCACAGATGCGATAAATTTAGATGGGTACGCGTCAAAGTTACCTATAACTGCCGTAGAACAGATGCTGGAAATTCACGGCAGTGGAACAACTGGAATAGCCCTAGATGTGCTTCTTGCTTAGAATTACCACAGTACATTTGTTTCAATTTAATTGCAAGGAAAAAATAATGTGTACACGAATAGAATGGGAACAACTAGCGTCTGATTAGTTAGTATGGGCAAAACTGGAGGGAAGTCACCCAATTAATCAAGCGACCAGTCAGCGTGGGTTCTGACTCAGTTTGATTAAGTACTCAATCAGAAAAAAAAACCTGCAGTGCTTCGTAAGCGCAATGAAGAATGTCAGAACTACATACCCAACCGTCCCAAATTATAAATTTACTGTCAAGGCTTACAAAAAGTATTATTTTCGAGGGAACGTTACGTAACTTGAAGTGAAGAGACATTGGGAAGGCATTAAATTAGTTCACATCGTATATAACTAAACTTTTATTTTAGATTGACCAGGTCATTGAAATGCGTGAAAACAGCAATGGCAGCCACAACTTCCTAACGACTTATCCTACGCAACGAATTTGAAACTAACTAGCTCACATTCCACACAACTACACATTTGGTTTGACAAACCATGTCAGTGAAGTTGGTGAGGGCAGCGATGGTAGACGCAAACATCCTACATAAAATAGTAGAAACTAACTAGTTTACATTCCACACAACTACACATATACTTTGACCAACCATGTCTGTGAAGTTGGTGAGGGCCGCGATGAGCACAAGGCTGGTGAACCACAAGGTCCGCAGACACACCGACGAATGGACCTTGTCCCCTCCCGCCAGCAGACAGGACGGCACCCGCTGAAGAGATCAGGAAGAAAATCAGCACATACTAATTATAGAGAAGCTCTTTTTCTCTTAACCCATCCTCTCACAGCATGTACAATAGTTCAAGTAGTGCTATTCGTACGAGGAATGCAGATTAATTCGTGAGAAAACGTGTTGACCCTTTAATTGTATAAGGACAGGTGTACATTCTAAATGACGTTTTGAGAAGTGTTATGTCTACGAAATAGCGAAGTTGCATATGGCTTTCATAGAGCTAAAGTCGAGGTTCTTCAACTTTTCTGGCCGGCACCAGCGCTGCGCTTGCACGCCCGAGGTCGGGTGTTCGCGTCACCGCTAGGGAGGTGAACATTACGATACTCGGGGCTGCGGCGCCAACAATTCTGGTATTTACGGTTTCCTGCCAGGCACTTATCTAACGAAATATGGGCATGATCGGGGGGGACTCAGTTGTCGCACAAGCTTTCCATCTCCGATACAATAGCTCTGCCATTCAGTGTTCAAGTGCAGCCGTGCACTTGTTTTCAGTCTAGCGGGCACTTAGCTGCAACTCGAACCAGTACATGTTAATTTCCCAATTGGGTTGTGCAGTCAAAGTGACGATTCCATTGCCAGGTGGGGTCTTAGCGTCACTCCATCCTCCCCTCAAACACACATACAAACACACACTATTTTATTTCAGTATTTTTCAGTGTTCATTTGGTATAGATTCACCCACATCGTGCGCACTAGCCTGCCTCACCACCTCCTCCTTCTCAAACCTATTCATTTTTCTACTAGGTCGACACCACTCACACTTGAAACCATTGCCAATTAATCCATTCCTGCCTGAAGAAACCCTTATTTTTATACAAACAGTACCATTCGCGACGTATACAAATGAGTACAATAGGTATGAAAGGACGAATGCTTTGCATTTTTGGGCCCAACCTACCATTAATTTTTTACGAGACTGGCACCATCAAACATGGGAAGGTAATGTCTTTTTCTGTGGGCGAATGTGGAACCAACTCCATAATTTTGTGTCATATGTCGCCCTAATGATCAGTGTCCTGAATGCAGTAGTGATCACATTAGTCGAATAACCAATTATTACTCGAATATAAAAGTTAAAAGGTAGTGACTCGTAATTGGAGTACCGTTGCGTTATTTACACATTCGATGCGTTGTGTACACCTACCGATTAACTAACAATATATGTACTGTAATTATTCAATAATAATGCCACAGTACTGTACCCAATTCATTCGCTAATCGAATTTTACATTAGCCGACCCGTCCAGGTACGAGTTGAACTGGAATGAAGAGGCCAAACTTTTCAAACTTTTATAAATATTAAATAGAGATAATCATATATATCATACAGCGATAGCTACTAAAAGAGATGAACTTACAATAGTGATATTTTTTAATAAGAATATATACTATATTGATATTCTTGTAAAGAATATGCACGCAATAGTGATGATAATCAATAAGAACATTAAACAGCGATATTCCTCAAACCGAATATAAAGTAGTGATATTCCTGATTACGCATTAAAAAGTGATGTTCTGAATATGAAAAAAAAGCGATGTTCCTGAACATGAATAGTATAAAAGTACTATTCCTAATCCTGATTGTATACATAAAAAAGTGGTATTGATATCCAAGAACAGGAAATAGTGATATTCCTGAACACGACTAAAAAATAGTGACTAGCATGACGAAGCATGAAGAGATGAGGAGGCCCACAGTCTCACCATTGGGAAGGAGCGCGCAGCAGATACAGAGGCCATGGCTATGAGGAGGATCAGCCCCAGCAGCAGCACCACTGGACCTCCTCCACTCCTGTGGACCAGGCACAATACGCTATATATATAAGCTACAGTGATTTATTGCGATGAATTTATTAACACATTCATTATTTATTAATACCTGCATGTATTCAAGTGTCTAAAATAATGAGCAGCTAGCAGCGGCGAAGATGTGCTTCCTTCTCACCACTAACTCAACAGATATGCTGCAACTCGTTGCACTGGCAAGTAACTTCGATATTACATCTGCCGAGGTGTTACTGTTTTCGTCGTATTTGTCTGTCTGGCCGTTTGTCCGTCTGTCTATTATTCTGTTTGTCTGTCATCAAGTTTACTGAAAAAGGTATGGACGGATCTTTACGAAATTTGCAGGGATTATTAGGCTTGTTAACCGTAATTGATGATTAACTTTTAGTGAAAATCCGTTCATCTGTCTCTTTGTCTGCCAGTTTTTTAAGGCCGCAACTCAAAAATTTATGGCCGGATTTTCATGAAATTATATGAGTTGTTAGGCATATTATGCAGAGTAAATGACCAAATTTAGGGGATGATCTGTTGGTTTGTTCGTTTGTTTGTCGCTATGTTTGATTTTATGCTTGTTAGCAGAATAACTCAAAAAGATACGGATGGATCTTTATGAAGCTTATAGGAATCGTTAGTAACGTTAAAAGATATAAGTGATCAAATTTTAGTGATGATCGGTTGGTCTGTTTGTGTGTTTGACTTATGTTTGTCGAAATGTTTGTTAGCAGCATAACTCTAAAAGTTACGAACGAATCTTCGTGATAATTACAGGACTTGTTAATGCTATCAAAAGGCACAAATGATTACATTTTGGTGCTGATACAAAGAAAATTATAGTTTCAGAACCAATTTGAATTTTTTGTTACTGTTGTCTTGCTTGGCGGAGGTATGCGCTCTCAGAGAGCTCTCTAGTTTTTTTTTTTATTATTTAACTACGACGTATAGCAGGCAACGCTTCGCAATATTATAAGCGTGACATGTAATAGGATAGTTAAGGAAGAATACTGTAAATATTATTGGGTACGTCAATCAGCTGGCATGAGATCTGTAATGGCCGGCAAGCACTGATTAAAAAAATCATAAGTTGCTGCAACAGCATGGTGGCAGTGTCCACGAGTTGCCATTTGCCGCGCCAGTCGATCATATCAATGAATGACTTCATGGTGGCAACGGATATGAGTCGTTGCCTATGACCAGTGGCAGTCACTTGCGATATAGCAACGCTGCGAAGGTTAAAAAAGAAAAAGAAATCAACAGGATCGTGGTGATGGTGGCAACTAACCATCGTATGAGACCGGTAATCAATAGCCCAACAGGACAATTCAAACTTCTTGTGGCATGAGAATGGCAAGAAAAACGCTGCTGAGGACAATGGCAACTGACCGTGGCATCAGGATGGCCCGAACGATGGCAATGACGAAGAGCACGAGCGGGATGGCTGTAGTGGCAGCGCCGCTGAACGTTTCCCGGTGCTGCCTGTAGGACTTCTCGGTGGCAGGGGATTTGAACGATAGTAGGATAGTCGAGGTCTGGCGTAGTAGTTCCCTGTAGTTGAACAAGACCATCAGATTCTGGACCAATGAAAGTGAACACTAGGGCCACGATGGCGAACATTGTTTGATAGAATATAAGCTTTAGAATTACTCCGAAATCATTTTCAGGCAATGAAATTATTGTAAAATGCAACAAAAAGTGATGACAATGAAGATGATTTCGGAGTAAAATGACAGCTTGCATTCTATTAAAAAATGTTCTTCATCGTTGCCTTAGTTTTAACGTTCATTATTAAGATCAGCTTTGCAGCAGGAAAAACAACGGAAGGACGGAAAGTACAGTGCTGCACTATACTAATATATGTTTCCCGGATCCATTTATACGACACTATGTTGCCCGGATCCATTAATAGCGATACTATGTGGCCCAGATTCATTATTAACGACACGGTATATGTTTCCCGGATCCATTAATACGACACTATGTTGCCCGGATCCATAAATAGCGACACCATGTGGCCCGGATCCATTAATAGCGACAATATGTTGCCTTACTCCATTTATAGCAACAGTATGTGGCCCAGGATCCTTTAGTAGCGATACTATGTGGCCCGGATTCATTATTAACGACACGGTATATGTTGCCCGGATCCATTAATACGACACTATGTGGCCCGGATCCATTAATAACGACACGATATATGAGGCCCGGATCCTTTAATAGCGACACTATGTGGCCCGATCCATTAATAGCGACCCTATGTGGCCCAAATCCACTACTAGCGACACACTAAGAGTACTCACTTCCTGCCGTCCCTGCTGACGAGCTCCTTCTGCAGTTTGCTCTTGTATGAAGACTCGCCGCTCTTCTCCGCCCCGCCTGACTTGCTGCGACAAACACTGCCGCCAGTTTCCTCTGCTGAAGACATTGTCTGCCAAATACCGTATGTATTACTGAGATTATAACAAGGGTACGTCAATATGTTTAATAATATTCATTTAAGTCAATTCTCACACTGAACAAACGAGACTATACCACAAGTAGATGAAAAAACATTTTCGCATCTGCTGACAGTGTCTGTGCAATGTCCTATGCATTTCATATTATTGCAGCAATAACCTTTTTCTACCGTTATTATTATTATTATTATTATTATTGATAAAGTGAGATTTTCGTAATGTTGGGTACGAGGATGCAGCTCGGGCACACGAACAACATTTTGTCAGCAGATGACATCGTCTACACAACATCACTGATCAAATGAACATCTATAACTATAATTGTGTGATGATAATATTATGTTTTTACTGCTCAAACAGACCATTCATTTGCGTTTGAAATATCGCTGTTCTTGCGAAAATTGATGTTGAATTCAGATAGTGAGAGGTTAATGTGCACCTATAACGTCAAATAGTAATGGTCGAATACGTATAACGAGCGAACGAAAAAATATTCCGAAATTGACGTCAGTGAATCTATTATAAACACAAGACGACTGAACCAGTTCGATTTTAAAATATCAAGCTAAAATAATTAAAAAACAGTCGACACACAAATAGTCATTTATTACTGTCTAAGTTACATTTAAACAGGATACGGTGCATCGTGCTTACGATATCAAAATGAGAAATATACTCTGCAAAATCGAATACGGCAAACAATTGAAGCTGCAAGGCAAAACTGCAGATCGTTCAGGAAGCATTAGTGAAAATAATACTGCACTAACGCACAAGGCCGCAACTATGGCTGTATCCCAGTTCAAAAACGAAAAAAGCGCACCAGGTTGAAGTTACTACAGCCCCACAATAGGGGGTGACGTCGGAACTACGGCTGCTAAAAGGTTAGGTGGAGCATCAGGTTGGGGCCCAGAAGCAGGAAGATTACGGAGCACGGGCACAGCAGCGCCAGCGGAGATGGCGACTTAAAGATGTACAGCTGCCGCGTGTCTGTGTGTATGCGGGGCTGTGGGTGCGACGGAGGGGCTGTGGGCCTCATGGTACTGGTGGTCTGCTCATTGTACTGGTCCTTCGCTGAAGGCGCCTGTGGTGTGCTCATGGTACAGGTGATCAGCTCATATTATTAACTAGTCTTTCACGTATAATACTGGTGGGCTGCTGGTGGTATTGCTGCCCTGCTCAGTACTGATCGTCTGCTCATGGTAGTGATACTTTACTCACCGTAAATAAATCACGTACACACAGTTGAGCATCTATTCATTTCTTCTCAAGTGAGTACTAAGGTTATGCGATATCAAAGGGTACTTCTGCGCTCAAATATGGTGGGCAGAGCATCCATATGATCAAATCGCAATGACCAATGAGCTTATTGCTGTTACTATTACCTCCGCCAAGTTTTCCTCGGCATTTGTTTGTTACTTGGTTTGTATGTTAACAACCTATCATAGAAAGTCGTTAACGGATCTTTATGAAATTTACAGACACTATTAGGATTGCTTCGAGAACAGAAGATTAAATTTTGATTCGACTATCCGTTTGACTGTTTATCCATCTACAGTCAATGCTTGCCCGTTTTCTATTAGAACGCATTCGACACAGTCGATAATTATTTATAATGCAGGGAGCTTTATCACTACGGCGTTCACAATGGTGAAAATGTATTGATTAAAACTTAGTTACTTAACCAATTCATATGAATTTTGTAACGGTGTCAAATCCCATACCTTCATTAATACTTGGCTTCTCAAGGAAGCGTACTAGGTCCACTGTTATTCAATGTTTTTATCAATGATTAAACCACCCTTGGAATTAATTGCGCATTACTTGCTGATGATGCAGTGTTTCACAGAAATCGTCGTACGTTTGATACTACTTTTATAGATATCGTTAATTTTGTAAAGGTATTGCCGAATGAAACCAAATTATTGCTATTTTCTCGATGTACTCGCCTGGAGTTACCCTCTATCTTCTTTAATACCTATGAACTATATAGATTGGGCGCCTCAAATCAGATGTTCACTAATTTTAAATGAAAGGGTGAGCTATAAGGCCCACATTGAAGATGTGGGGCGTAGGTTGAGCAGGGTACTCAGTACAACTTTAGCTGTATCCCATTATGCCAATGGTGACTCATTAAAAATAATCCATACTTCATTGGCCTATTCAGTGTTGGTCCAGAATATCATGATTTGGGGTGGAACCCCGCGTTGCCGCGTTCAGAAATTGGAAGTTAATTTAAATAATACATATTAACAAATTCTCCGTGTTAAGCGTAATTCCTCTAATATACTTTTAACGTACTGTATGTAATGATATGTACTCTTTCTTAGAAATAACGCTGTTTCATGACGTTTACAATTGATCATTACTTACAGTTTTACCTCCGCCAAGGAGGTTATGTTTACGTCGGGTTTGTC
This sequence comes from Parhyale hawaiensis, assembly GCA_001587735.2. Classification (NCBI taxonomy): domain Eukaryota; kingdom Metazoa; phylum Arthropoda; class Malacostraca; order Amphipoda; family Hyalidae; genus Parhyale; species Parhyale hawaiensis. Next base: position 23,623,633 of record LQNS02278160.1, read on the forward strand.
TGTCTGTCTTTCTGTCTGTCTGTCATAAAGATAACTGAAAAAGTTATGGACCGGTGTTGACGAAATTTACAGGGATTGGTAGGTATGATTAACTTTTGGAGAAGGTCCTTCCATCCGTTTGTTTGTTTGTTTATTTGTTTGTCTGCCTCATTTTCTCAATGCCATAACTCAAAAAGTTATGGACCGATTTTTATGAAATTTACATGAGTTGTTAGGTATATTGCGAAGAGTAAATGACCAAATTTTTGTAATGATCTATTTGTTCGTTCGTTCGTTAGTCACTGTTTTTAATTTGATACTTGTTAGCACGATAACTCAAAATATGCTGAATGGATCTTCATGAAATTTATAGTAGGTTTTAGTAATGTGAAAAGATATAAATGATCAAATTTTGGTACAGATCGGTAGGTTCGTTTGTATGTTTAACTCAAGTTTGTCATAATGTTTGTTAGCAGCATAACTCAAAATGTTATTTATGAACGGATCTCCAAAAAATTACTGAAGTTGTTAACACTCTTAAAGAGCACAAATGATTTAGATTTTGGTGTTGCTACAAAGAAAATTATGGTCTCAGCGGTAATTTTAATTTTCCGTAACCGTTGCCTTACTTGGCGGAGATATACGCTCTCAGAATGCTCCAGTTTACAATTTGTTTTTCGTTACCATCGTGAAATATTTAAAACGTATTTCAGGGCACTTATCCCCCAACTAAACTAGAAAATGAACCATACTGTTCTCAATATTCCTAAAGCACGTATTAATGTCTAGAAACGTTCTACGATTTTTGAAACTGCATCGCATCTTTAATAGAATTTATACCCATCTACTAGATCCTATTTGTGATGATGTATTCAAAAACGGTATAAAAAGTACTTATATATGTCAAGCAACTGTATTAAATCAGTAACTCTCGCTATGTAATTTGCCCAAAAACTTATTTATAACTTTTTAGTGACTATACAGATACATTATTATAAAAAATGCTTGAAGCGTAACTCGAAAAGTTATGAACTGATCCTTATGAATTTTACAGGAACTGTTAAAAATGTCACAAGAAGTCGATTATCAGCTTTTGGTGATGATTAGTTACACCGTTTATCCGTTTTTTTCTTTTTTACTAATATCATAACTGAATAGGTTATGGACGGATCTTCATAAAATTGACAGGAACTGTTAAGAATATTACGAGAAATAGTAGATTAAATTTGATGATGATCCTTTAATTTGTCTGTCAGCCATTCTTTCTGTTAATATTGTGTGTATTGGAAGAGGTTTGCGCTGTCCGAGTGCAGCTGCAGTTGCTGCTATTAGTGTTACTATTATTATATGTACCGCAAGTGAGTGCGAGCAACTCTCTCCAATGACATGTTTACAGCCGCTCCATATGCCACTTATCCGTATAGATCACTAATTGTGCAGATGCAATAACCTTCGGTAGACTCACTTAGCACCTTCCCCTCGTAATTAATGTGCAGTGCTCGTAGAAATTATGCTATTTATAACGTTTCTTATAAGCAACAGCCTGAGCGAAAAATTATTGTCCGGGCTGAAATTCGACAAAATAATAGCCAATAAAACTTGAGTTGCGTTAGGAATAGCGTCGTCTGAAACGTCCTCTACGGAGGAAATTTGGAGGTGTTGCACAATTAACTCTTTCCCGAGCGGTTAAAGGTTATGGTGCTACCGACTGTCGCTAGTGTAACTAGAATCCTCGCGGAAACCCATGCCTCCGCAGCATAGCACGATCTCTCACGCAACGATACTCGGACAAGCACTGAGGACAGTGCCCTCGGGATGCGGACACATGCAATACTGTTGCCTATACATCCTGTCTTTTGCTTCGTTGCAGCAAAGTGTACTGATACTCGCAGATTAGGCACGTCGCGTGTTCTTCAGGGAAATGTACATGCGCAAATTAGAATGAAACACAGCGTTAAAGTAAAAGGGTCCCATGTAACGAGACGGGCAAGGCTAACTGGTAAGGAATCAGCAGCTGGAAACCGATTAATCAAAGAGAGACGGGTGAGAATAATTAATAAATCAGCAAAGCAATTGATAAGAATCAACAGGTGGGAATCCATTAATCAAGCCTAAAAAGTTAATTCCACGAGCAGCACCCCAAAGTAATTGCGTAGTTTAAGCCTCCGCTTCCACAACAAAGACGTTCGAACAGAGGAAGAAACAAGGGTCTTATAGTATGGCGATAGAAACGTGTAACCCAGGCCTGGAGGTGGTCCCACACAGGATCAACGAGAATGGGAAAAGAAAGTCGAAAAAGAAGAGGTAGAACAAAATAAAGCATCACAACTACGACTAAGAACAGTGGAAGGAAACAAAGTGAGCACGAAGGAAAGACGTCCCGAAGGTCTAGCTAGGGATCCGGTAACCTATACGGTCCCTTTGGGAACAAAAAGGTCACAAAAAATCGTTCCCGCACCACTGGAGGGAAGTACAAGTGGCAAAGACAAGAGCTGTGACAAAGAATGGACAACTCATAGAACTAATGCAAGCAACACACTAGGTAACAAGTATGTATTATCAGTAAGAACAAAGTTAATGACTCACGAGAGAGTCACGGCTGACCATATTGCTGTCGGAGGCAGCGTCGCGGGAGTGTTGCTGGGAGCCGCCGTTGTTAGTGCGCGCGCCGTTCTTCAGCATCTGCAGCGAGGGCCGAGGCTTGAACTGCAACAGTGAGAAACGAGCTTAAGTTCTACGTCTGCACCAGATGACTGATACTTGTGTTTTCGACCGCCAGCCTAAGCGGGGTGGCTTGCCACTACGAAAACTTTTGAATCAAGGCAACAGTTACTCTACGAGTAGCCCTCTACATACAATAATTCTAACCCCTCTACTATAATTTTAGCTCATCTACAGTTATTCGAGCTCCTCTCCAATAATTCTAGTTTCTCTACAGTAGTTCTAGCCCATGGCTGAACAACGTAACAGCTTAACTCATCGCTTGACCATTTTGAGACGGTTCTGTGCATCTCCTCGTATGACGTCAGGTGGAGCGAGAACGTCGGCTGTGCACAAGCATCAATAGTATTCCTAATTCATTTATGCCATTATTCCCACCACCTTGGGCTGATAATTGATGTATGGCAATCTTAAACCCGAAGAAAGAACTTGGCGAACCTTCTTAGTTTTCCCAAAGCTCCGGAGTAGCGAAAAAAATGGGTTGTGGCAGCAATATACTATATGTACTAAGTTTTCGCTCTCACCGGTAACATCTACTGTGCTTCAAACATTTTTTGCTCCAGCAACATGAAAAACTACGTAGTAATGAAGAATAATTCAGTTTTCCCTCCAAATTTTACCCTGTCCACAGACAACGCTCATTTCGGTTAAAGAAGTCATGAAACTTGAAACAAAATCTTTCTTGTTAAACTTTGAACGCATGTCTAGTTAAGTTACCCTAATAATTACGTTTTCTCTAAAAACTCGAATGAAAATGCTATGTTGACGGGAAAACTGTTCAATTACATGAAATACTGCTTCTGAACGACTAATATATGAATCTTGAACTAGTGAAAAACACACTCTTCCGTTTGACCATTCGCAATATTTTGACAAGAAAAGCTCTTAAAAATACAAATTTCATAAGTAAAGTTGATAAATTTGCGCTTAACACTCCACCGATAGTACGTACGCAACTGTAGTTTTTTTCCTGTAAGCCATGTTCGTCCGCGGTAATTTTTCATGGCGGAGTGTACTAGTATACAAAATAATATTTGTTGATTATAAAATAAGCCATATCGATACTTAGGAAGACGTGGCTATGTTGTTATAATTGATTTCTTCGTCTGTCGATCTATTCCTTTGACATTTTATTACCTTTTTTCTAGCAAACTGATTTTTGTATCGCACAATTAACAGCTGTTATCGTGCAGAAATGATTACCCTTCTTTTTTCTTCATAGAAGCACAGACTCACCCTGTTTATTAATCAAATAAGTTTAAACTAATTAACACTGTTGGCACAACAGCAGCATGCCAAGCGTGCCTGACTCATGTGCTCGAGGTGCCGAGTGCAAGCGACAAGCCTGTCACGGGATCTTTGTCGCGTACGGCGCCGCGCTGAGTCGGCAGTTGTTTGGTATGCGGAAGCTGGGTGGGGGCATCTGCCTAACCAGGAATAGGAGGGTGGGGCGGCTCGGGTCGTTGAACTTTCCGTTTCGGTGCCATAGTTCTTAGCGACACGTCGTCGGCTACGACTCTACTAACTCCGCTGGGGCCAGTTGCCCTATATCTGTAGCACGAACCAGTGCATGTGGGTTTCCCAGGGGAGGGTACAGTCAAAGTTGACTTTACCTTTACCATCTGACGTCATAGCAGTGGGCGGGGCTTAACACGCTACATGCTCGTGAGTTAACCTGTTAACGTTGCTCAGCCATGTTCTATCCCCTTTACAGCAATTCTAGCCCCCTAACAGTAATTTTACCTCCTCTACAGTAATTTTAGCTTATCACCAATAATTGTAACTTCTCTACGTAGTTCTATACAGTAATTCTAGCTCGGAGCTCCTTTACAGTAGTTCTAGCCTCTCTACAGTAATTCTAGCCTCTCTACAGTAAATAATTTTAGCCCCTCTACAGTAATTCTAGCTCCTCTACAGTAATTCTAGCTCCTACAGTAGTGTTTCCCAAAGTTCAGTTTTCTAAGGACCCCCTGTGAAATCGCCCTAAAGCACACGGACCTCTCGCCATTAAAATGGCATTAACTTAGTATACTACGTACTGAATTGAGTATTGTAGATGCCGTTGTTTTCCAGGTTATTGCTTTCCAGTTCATATACAGAACGGCAGAGGCATAACAACATACGGCAAACATATAATTATTCATGTCACAGTCACGTGACATCCCCGCTCGGCCCATTATTCACATGCAGCGAGCTTTTATCTCTAACTCTCTTGAATTTATTTTGACTCGCCCTAAATGACAATTTGCATATAGCTAAGTTTTTGTGACCAATCAAAAGCATTTATGGGTAACTACCTATGCCATTGTTGAAATTTTTCATTTGCGATGAATTCATGTAATATATTATTATAAACTGTTTAAACGTATGTATTTACTCTTATAGCCCTAAGATATTCTATAATTTTTATCATCTATCGGATAAAATCTATGTAATATTGCCACAGAAGCTTTAAACCTCATGAACCAGTAGGGGGTCCGTGCGTGAACCACAGGGGGTCCGTAGGTTCGTATGCCCCCCAATGGGAAACACTGCTCTACAGTAATTCTAGCTCCCTTACAGTAACTGTTGCTACTCTACAGTCATTCTAGCTCCTCTACAGCACTTCTGAGCACAAGGCCAAGAAGCAGAACAACTCACGGGCTGCAAGACTTTAGATATGAAGAAGGTGCGGAGGCCGGCCACCCTGAAGGCATCCTCCCGCCTCTCTCCGTGCGCAGGTTCCACTTCGAAGTCTTCGCCCAGGAACTCCAGCGTCCTGTTGCTGATATGCACGCGCCTGTGGTAAAGCGTAACAAAATGTCAAGTTAATGGGATAAATATGCACAAAACTGCCTTCCTCTCACTCTTACATATCCTAATATGAACGTATCTCTTCCGAGCATCGTGGGAATAGGAAAGCACAGAAAGTGTGATTCTTAGCAGTGATATTTTTATATCGGTCCAGTAGCTGTGTAACTGCATACGGTGCACAAATAACAAAGTGTAGCGAATTTTCATGAATGATGTTAATTGTTGCAGTACACGGCCACAATTTAGGGAACTTTTATTACCTCCTAGGAAAGCAAAAACCTAAATGATAAGACACGAATGAGTTTGAGCGTAGAAAAGGCACCAGTGAGCACTGACAACATTAATCAATTAGGTGTAATATATAAAGTGTGCAAAGATAAAAATTCAANCAACATTATGACCTCGGCTGTACCACTGCATACTGTCAACACCTAGCCTCACATCTGCCGACTGTACAGGAGCTGACATCCGGCTCCTACCGCGTAGCTCTGTTCATTCACATTTTAGACCTCTTCCCGACAACACCCATTGCTTCCCTAATAGATTTGCTAATAAAATATTTTTACTGATAGGTTGTTAGTTCGTAGGTTTTTCTGAAGATGGGATTCGTATCCCGAAACGTTAAATTTTAATCTCGTCGACTTCTATTTAATACTGTTCAATTACATGAAATACTGCTTCTGAACGACTAATATATGAAGCTTGAACTAGTGAAAAGCATACTCCTCCGATTGACCATTCGCAATATTTTGACAGGAAAAGCTCTTTAAAATATAAATTTCATAAGTAAAGTTGATAAATTTGTACTTACAATTACTTCTAGAGCGTTTAGCACTCCACCGATAGTACGTATGCAACTGTAGTTTTTTCCTGTGAACCATGTTCTTCCGCGGTGATTTTTCAGGGCGGAGTGTACTAGTATGCAAAATAATATTTGATGATCATAAAATAAACCTCATCGATACTTGGGAAGCCGTGGCTACGTTGTTATAATTGATTTCTTCGTCTGTCAACCTATTCTTTTGACATTTTATTACCTTTTTTTACCTTTTTTTTCTAGCAAACAGATTTTGCATCACACAGTTAACAACTGTTATCGTGCAGAAATGATTACCCTTCTTTTTTCTTCATAGAAGCACAGGCTCACTCTATTTATTAAGCAAGTAACAGGTATAAACTAATTAACACTGTTGGCACAACAGCAACATGCCATGCGTGCCTGACTCATGTGCTCGAGGTGCCGAGTTCAAGCGACTAGCCTGTCACGGGATCTTTGTCGCGTCCGGCGCGCTGAGTCGGCAATTGTTTGGTAGGCGGAAGCTGGGGGGGGGGGCACCTGCCTGACCAGGAATGGGAGGGTGGGGAGCTCGGGTCGTTGAACCTTCCGTTTCGGCGTCATAGTTCTTAGCGACACGGGGTCAGCTGCGGCTCTACTTACTCCTCTGAGGCCAGTTGGCCTATATCTGTAGCATGAACCAGTGCATGTGGGTTTCCCAGGGTAGGGTACAGTCAAAGTTGAGTTTACCTTTACCATCTGCCGTCACAGCAGTGAGCGGGGCTTAACACGCTACCTGCTCGTGAGTTAACCTGTCAACGTTGTTCAGCCATGTTCTAGCCCCTTTACGGTAATTCTAGCCCCCTAACAGTAACTTTAGCTCCTCTACAGTAATTTTAGCTTTTCACCAATAATTGTAACTTCTCTACGTAGTTTTTTCTAGCTTCTCTACAGTAAATAATTTTAGCCCCTTTACAGTAATTCTAGCTCCTCTACAGTAACTGTTGCTACTCTACAGGAATTCTAGCTCCTCTACAGCACTTCTGAGCTCAAGGCCAAGAAGCAGAACAACTGACGGGCTGCAAGACTTTAGATATGAAGAAGGTGCGGAGGCCGGCCACCCTGAAGGCATCCTCCCGCCTCTCTCCGTGCGCAGGCTCCACTTCGAAGTCTTCACCCAGGAACTCCAGCGTCCTGTTGCTGATATGCACGCGCCTGTGGTAAAGCGTAACAAAATGTCAAGTTAATGGGATAAATATGTACAAAACTGCCTTCCTCTCACTCTTACATATCCTAATATGAACGTATCTCTTCCGAGCATCGTGGGAATAGGAAAGCACAGAAAGTGTGATTCTTAGCAGCGATATTTTTATTCCGGTCCAGTAACTGTGTAACTGCATACGGTGCACAAATAACAAAGTGCAGCAATTTTTCATGTATGATGTTAACTGTTGCAGTACACGGCCACAATTTAGCGAACTTTTATTACTTCCAAGGAAAGCAAAAACCTAAATGATAAGACACGAATGAGTTTGAGCGTAGAAAAGGCACCAGTGAGCACTGACAACATTAATCAATTAGGTGTAATATATAAAGTGTGCAAAGATAAAACTTCAACAACTAAAAGCAGTTATTTAAGTTTATAGGAGGATGTACAGCCTAAAAATTATGCCTGTAAGCAAAAACAAATCTACCAACAGATAATAGGTAAAATAAGTGACGTAAGACCGCACTTTACCGCTGGACTTCATTTTATTAACGTACCCAGGTTTACCGCTGGACTCCATTTTGTTAACGTACCCAGTTTTACCGCTGGACTCCATTTTTTTAACGTACCCAGGTTTACCGCTGGACTCCATTTTGTTAGCGAGGACGACGTCTTTGCTGTAGACGTCGAACTGCCACTGGCGCTGCCCCAGGACGCCGGCCAGCACCGCCCCGGTGTGGATGCCAACACGCATGTCCACTCCTGAGCCTGTAGTCTCTCGTACGTATCTGTAACGTAAGAATCCATCTATTGCATTACACATTATAAGAAAAATGCATCAACTACAGTAGCGGTCTTGTAAGTTTATGATCCTAGTTCTAGTGCTGACTCGACTCCTAGTCTTGGCGTAAGTGTTGATGGAGGCGACGTAAGAGACCTACGCCTCATCAACCTGCAGCCCAGTTCTGCTCTCAGGAGCTGGCTGGCTCACTGACTGGCTGCTATGGCCTGCATACCGGCCTGTTAGCTAATATAATAATATACATTTATTCCAAGGTTGGTACGTAAGTCACCGCTTAGGCGGTCAACGGAAGAGAATTCAATATACTACATAAAAAATTAGCACAGACAAGGGCACCCGTGGCTCCTTAGACTACATAATTTTGAAAATACTCATTTGATGAAAGCATTGTACCCTCAGATCCTTTCAAGATAAATGTGACCGTTTGTAGCACTTGTTTCGAACCTATTAATTATAGCGCGCCTTAAACCCGACACCAATTATTGTTCTCTAGACTGCATCAGTGAAACCGTATTTTGACCCTGTTTGAGAATATGAAGCGGGCAAATAAGATTACCAAAATAAAGTAAAGTACGTAAACACTCAAAGCAGAGTTCTATTAATAAATAGTCGAACACCAAATAAATTTCCCACACGAGTTTGGTACTGTAATACTGGTAGCAAATGCCGTAGACTTTTGGCCACTTTACTGGACGCCGGGGAAAATTGCACCATTGAGTTGAAACTCGTAACCCCACTCTCTCCCTCTTTCTGACCTTATTCAATGAGAAAACACTGACAGGCCGTTTCAGGAACAAGCAATCCAAAGTACTGTTGTTATTAATGACATTATATTGTTCCTGTTTATATGTTCTAAATCATTCCCTCCTTCCAGTTCTACGTTTCAGGCGAGGGAACAATTTTTAGCTGCTGCATTGGAAACGTACTACCACTTTCTACTCGTCACCATTACCCCAGTAACCAAAAAACGCTATTACTCTCGCATGTCACCCTGCAAAACTGCACCAACCAGAAAACGGTTTTATGTTTCCTTATGAGTATATTTTATTTTACCGCAGGTAAACACACACGCACTTTCAAACACGTGTATGTGTTTCAAGGCCCACATTCCCTTTTTATCACACGACGGCACCGTCGTACGGTCGGGCACTGATCCCAAGTAGACTTAGCTGCAGATGACGACCGCTGAAGAGTTTGTTCAAATTTTTAAATCTTTTCAATCTATCAGGCACTCTTCCAGTTCCTCATTGACAAAATACTTTTAATATTAAAAGGTTTTGACTTCCCAATGAAAAGTGACAGCCCCTTCACATAGAAGTGAGACTACGTTCACTGTCACAGATTAGACAGCTACTTTTACAGGAGTCTCCGCTTGAATTTCACTCACCTTCACAAGTTACGAAACTATTCTCTACTCACATAACTGATTTTATTGATATGCAAGTCAATGGCCATCGCCGTATCGTACTACTTTCACTTATTTTGACACACAAGCAAATTTATCACGCTACCATTCGGGCCAACACAGGCTACTTATATATGCTCTGGCTTATACCAAAGATAAATCTTACTTCCAGGAGAATGAATCAGTTCACTATCAGTCACCATCAAATATACATACGACACGCGCTGCGATTACGGACACACAACACGCGATGCGCCCTAGCAATGAAACGCTTCACTTTCACTCGCCTTCACGCAAGTGTCACGGTATGTGTTCGCTTACACGCATCCGTCTGAACGTTATACAAGCAATCGATGAACTGCCCACCCGAGGGTTACCGACAGAGGGGCTGCTGGTGGGCCAGGTCTTAAGCCGAGGCCTCACTACGCATCCTCAAAAACAACGCGATACGATTATGCGCGGCTCACATGTCGTTCATGCTACCGAATTTGAATTTATTTCAAATGATGCGTGAGCGGCCCATCCTTGCTTCCAGTTGTTCGTGTGACGTCATTACACTGATGGCTTCATATTGGCCAATAGAGCGCGGTCGTACAACTTAGCTGGCTTCACATAATGACTTTTTTGTTTGTTTGATTGTTTGTTTGTTCGAACAGTATGAAATGTTCGAATGTTCCGTTGCTTTCTTACGAACAGCACTTGCTAGTGAGTTCTAATTCAATCCAAATTTGAAGAGATACGAGAAACTTGACTAGTGACGCTTGCTAGCAGACTGACTTGATGATTGACATTAAAAAAAAAAAACTATCGGTAGACGCGCAGTTGTGTTCTGAAGAACGCAACCAAACGTTTGAAACTTTTGTACTGCGTGTGGGAAACATAAGTCAATGCGTGAACGGGGCTTACTGGGGTTTTGCTTGAGGTTCGTCAAGTAAACAAACCCTGCCTACGGTGGCCTTCGCAGTATATGACTAATTAGTCCTCACGAAAGCTCACATCCCGCAGCATACCACAACTTGCGCGGAGGGAGTCTGAGAGGCACTGAACCCTGAGCAGACATTACTCGCAGGGTGTAGACACACGAGCAGAGCCCCACAGCCCACTGTCGCTTCACTGTAGCTGGCTATAGAACAATGTTTTCCAAGGAGCGATAATGTGACGAAGAATCAGCTTTTGTCTAACAATCCGGCCGGAAGTTACCACTGGTAATCCATGCATTTATGAAATGCAGCGCTTGTATTTTGGTCGATCCAGTGGTAGCTTATAGTGTTGACTATAGCTACAATTACTGGACTCTGGTACGGCCCCTATTAGCGCCTGTGGTGAATTCACAAGATAGTCACATCTGACCCAGTCTTGTGTGCCAATACTACTGCTGCCAACGGGTGTAGTGACGTCACCAATAAAGGTTACTAGACCCGTCTTGCGGCTGCTCACGGGTGTACTGACGTCACCAATAAAGGTTACTAGACACGTCTTGCGGCTGCTCACGGGTGTAGTGACGTTACTAAGAAAGGGTACTAGACACGTTTTGCGGCTGCTCACGGGTGTAGTGACGTCACTAAAAAGGTTACTAGACCCGTCTTGCGGCTGCTTACGTGTGTAGTGACGTCACTAAGAAAGATTACTAGACCCGTCTTGCGGCTGCTCACGGGTGTAGTGACGTCACTAAAAAGGTTACTAGACCCGTCTTGCGGCTGCTCACGTGTGTAGTGACGTCACCAATAAAGGTTACTAGACACGTCTTGCTGCTGCTCACGGGTGTAGTGACGTCACTAAGAAAGGTTACTAGACACGTCTTGCGGCTGCTCACGGGTGTAGTGACGTCACTAAA
>LQNS02278160.1:23635260-23655361 GCA_001587735.2 Parhyale hawaiensis
TCTTGCGGCTGCTCACGGGTGTAGTGACGTCACTAAGAAAGGTTACTAGACACGTCTTGCGGCTGCTCACGGGTGTAGTGACGTCACTAAAAAGGTTACTAGACCCGGCTTGCGGCTGCTCACGGGTGTAGTGACGTCACTAAGAAAGGTTACTAGACACGTCTTGCGGCTGCTCACGGGTGTAGTGACGTCACTAAAAAGGTTACTAGACCCGTCTTGCGGCTGCTCACGGGTGTAGTGACGTCACTAAAAAGGTTAGTATACCCGTCTTGCGGCTGCTCACGGGTGTAGTGACGTCACTAAGAAAGGTTACTAGACACGTCTTGAGGCTGCTCACGGGTGTAGTGACGTCACTAAAAAGGTTACTAGACCCGTCTTGCGGCTGCTCACGGGTGTAGTGACGTCACTAAGAAAGGTTACTAGACACGTCTTGCGGCTGCTCACGGGTGTAGTGACGTCACTAAAAAGGTTACTAGACCCGTCTTGCGGCTGCTCACGTGTGTAGTGACGTCACTAAGAAAGGTTACTAGACACGTCTTGCGGCTGCTCACGGGTGTAGTGACGTCACCAAGAAAAGTCAATAGAGACGTTTTGACCTATCCCAACACGTGAACAGGACTTGTATCACGATGACCTTAGCAGCGCGATCAATCCTTCAATACAGAAGGCCTGTACGCTTGATGTGACAGCAAGCTGCTCACAGACTACCGCAATGACGTCACTACATTACGGCTACCCGAAAAATGCTAACCATAACCCGAAATGCGCTCACTGTTCACAGTTCTTATTGTTTTTTTCGCGTTTTTGATGTGACCAGACTTTTGAGTCGCATGCGACACAATAATAGTTGCCAGTAGAACTTCCAAATGCGTTGGAAATACCGACATAAATACCAGTATCCGGAGATCTGGTCCCATATCAGCAGTAATAATGATACGCACATCCCGAATGGGTATGGATGTACTATGGTTTATGATGTATAATGCCTAGTGTGCTTCAAGGGTACATATTGACGCGCACTTACAGTCATGGCAGATTGCAAAACGGTGAATTATGTTGGTTACCATTATCATAGTAATGATTATTGTAGATATAACAATAATAATGAAAGCTAAAGCACTGTGAGAGCGCATACCTCCGCCAAGTAAGGCAGTGTCAACGAAACATTCAAATTGGTCTTGAAAGTAGGATTTCTTTTATTATCTTCAGTAAATTTGGTCATTTGTGGCTTGTAGAATTTCAAACAGTTGCTGCCAATTTGATCAATATCAGTTCTTAGCTGTTTGTGTTATGTTGCTGACATACATAGAAGCAAACACAGATGAGACAAATAGACGAACAGACAATCGCACAAATTTGGTCATTTGCTATTCGTAACATTGCTAACAATTTGTGTAAATCCATCCATGGCTTTTTGAGTTATGGAACCAAGAGAAAAGAGGTTACTAGGCAAAGGCACAAACAAACGGCTGAACAGATATTCACTAAAAGTTATTCATCTGTTCCTTCTAACATGCCTAGCCACTACTGTAAATTTCGTAAAGATCCGTTCATAACTTTTGAATTATTTCGGTGAAAGACTAATAGACAGGCAAAAAGACGAACTCGGAAAAAACAAAACCTCCTTGGCGGAGGTAATACTAACTAAAGCACTCTGAGAGTGCATGCCGCCGCCAAGCAAGGTAACGGTAACGCACAAAATTCGAATTGGTGCTGAAACTATAATTTGCTTTGTATCAGCACCAGAACCTAATAACACGCCGTCTGTTTTTTATTTTAAGATCCGTTCATAACTTTTTGAGTTATGCTGCAAAGAAACATTCTGACACAGTCAAAATCACAAACAGACCAACAGATCATCTCCAAAATTTGATTATTCATGTATTTTTAACGTGTCTATAAATTCCTGTAAATTTTATGCAGATCCGTTCGTAACTTTCTGAGTCATTTTACTAACAACCATGAAATCAAACATAGAGGCAAACAGCCAAACAGGTTAACAAAAAAATTTGTTCATTTGTTCTTCGTATTTTCACAAAGATCAGTCCATAACTTTTTGAGTCATGGCATTAACAAAAAAAAAAAAACAGGCAGAGAAATGCACAAACAAACAAACGGCTGTTACTCTTGAGATGCCAAACAATCCCTACAAATTTCATAACGATCCGTTCATAATTTTTTGAGTTATCTTGGTGACAGACAAACAGGATAAAAAATAACCACCTTGATGGAGGTAATTACTAAGAGTTGTTGCTAATAATTAACTCATAAACTATGAAACACAGCTTAAAGTCTGGTCTAGACGAAAGCTAAATAAACGAGTTTCCTCAGCTCAGTGTCCTCATGCGTGGCTGTGTCCGTTTATACTGCACAAAACCGCTATGGTCTCAGAGTTCTAATTTGCTCCATTTCTGAAGAGACTTACGAACCGTGGGTAGTGTCACTTGTTGAGCAAACAGACTTGACGGTTAACATTTTAGTAACTATTTTGGTGGACGCATAAGCGTGTTTATGAGGATTTAGAAAGACGTGGTGGCAAATTTGCTGAGGGATCTTGCTCATTTGACAATCGTGTGAACCCGGTTGAAGTCTTCATAGCCAGAGTAAGGGCTTTGAAAATAGGAAGACGAAGAGACACGCAATACGTTAAGACAAAAGAGGAAATGCTCGGAGACTGAGAACTTGGAATGACAAGGAAGAACGCGGAAAAAAGTGTCAGTTTACAGGGATACCTACAAGTTCTTCATAGCGAAAACTTATAATACATTACTTAAGCTAACGAAACATATCGTTCGGATTCTATCACTATTAAATTGCAAATACAAATTGATAGATAACTTCATTCTACGCTACTCTTGGCTTAGGTTATTAGATAATTCACTCGCCAAAGCGAGAAATACATTAAATTGATCCCATTTGGGGTTATTTATTGGCCTGACTGAAGTCGTACGAGGATTTAAAATAACCCAAAGACTTACTTGATGGCATCTATCATAGAGAGCCCCATGTGGACACAGAGCACGGCATGGTCAGGGCGCTCCCGCGGGGCTCCGCTGATGCAATAGTAGCAGTCCCCCAATATCTTGATGCGCAGTTGGTGGTACTTCTGCTCACAGAAATATATTGCAATGTGGTAAAAAAAGTTATTAAATGACTGATAAATATTCGACGACTTAGGTATTGCTAGTTTCAGGTTATCTCAGCCATTAGCTAGGCTCTCGGGACGTCTCTCTTTCGTGCCCACTTTGCTTCCTTCCCGATTCAATACTCCTACTTGCTAATACTTTATTCTGTTCTTCCTCTTCTTTCCCGGCTTGCTGTTTCCATACGCGTTGATCTTGTGTGGTGGGAACACCTTCGTGCATGGGTTCCCCGTTTTTCTTGGCATACTATGTGTCACTTGATCTTTCCTCTGTGATATCGTCGTGCTCGGAAACGGAGGCCTAAACTTCCTAACTACAACTAACTACTAGTTTCAGGATTGTGCAAGTGGTGAAACACTAAATTTTCAATGCTAACCCTTGGAGGTCGTTAAGGGTGAAAAAAAATGTTGACACACAGCTATGAACTATTTACTCGACAAATTTAACTCTCTTATTCAATATCTGAACAGTGGTTAAGCTAAAATTTTCATCGTCAACACTTGGCGGTTAAGAAATCTAAAAAAATACGAGGAAAATGTTAAAGCCTCGTCATCGATATGCTATTCTATCTTTAATTCTTTTCCCACTTCTTCACCTCAAGGTAATTAAAAAGTTCACATTGGAATTTCGCAAAAACAAAGTTCGAAACGAAAACCTCAAAAGACATATTAAAAACCCTGTCATCAATAATCTACTCGATAACTTGACTTCAATCCATCGTTTTACCAGCAGAAACTTGAAAATTTTCGATGTTTAAACTCAGTAGTCACCAGGATCCAAAAATACTCGGAAACATTGCTAAATCACAACAATACACAAAGTATTCAACAATTTTATCGTTTAGTTTAGCTGTTCCATAAGGGGGAAGTTCAAAAATCAATGACATAACTTGGTACCAACGTAACCTTTTCATACGTCGTCTCGCGGGAGGTACATTTATTTTTAAAAATATGTAATTGAGAAATGTCACAAGACTATCAATTGTCATTTTTTACTGTTCTAACAACTTTAACACCTTTGTCATCAAGTTACAAGGAAATAAAAACAAAACTTATTACATTCATAAGACGCTACCAAAGGCTTGACTAGTAGTGAGTTCAGTTTCAATGTAACAAACCATGAGCAAGCAAATGAATTCTCTTGAAGGAAGCAACAGCCTTCAGTTTTTAAATGCACCACGTGAGTGCTTCTAGTCCACTGCAGCGAAACGAACGCTTTAATGCAGTATAGGCAACAGTATTGTGTGTGAGCGGCCCCGGAAGTAGCGTCTACTCGGGGATCAGTGCCTGTCAGAGTGTTGTTTGTCACAATGCTATTCTACGGGCTGTGCAATCCGCAGGAACTTTTTTTATTTCCATGAAGTGCTCTACAGGCACAGAGACAGACAAGCAAACGTACATGCAGACAGACAGCACTCCAGTAATGGCACCGTTTTTCGCCTACAAATTTCAGCCGCCGTGAAACCTCTGAAATGAGAAAAAATGCGAGCGTTTGAAACACAAGCGCGTTCACAAAACTATTGTTCGGCCGTCATCTCGCTAAAAGCGTTCTATGGTAAAGAAATCAGCAGAGAGCTCCCGTAGATTTGTTATCATGAACGCGGTGTGTCAAAAAGTTTGGGCAATCAGTTTGATGGAAGAAGTTTTGACAGGCCAAACTTGCTGCATCAATTGAGCCGTCATTGATGCAATTGGCAGCGTGTGATGCTGCACACTGAACATTTGAGTGAACATGTAATTTGATCTACCGCAGTTTCGTGTACATGTTCAGAACGGTTGATGAAGCAATTGCTAGCGTGTTATAGCTACATTGAACAGTACATCTGAGTTAAAAAGTAATTTTTATACACTTGTTTTTACTTCAATGAATTTCTAGCTAGCGATGTGAAATATTGAGTGGGGTAATTGATAGTATCTATTGCTGTGTGAAATATAAGAGTAAACATGTAATTTTATCTACAATGGATCTGGTGTAAACGTCGAGAACAGTGCAGTGGCTAATGGCACAATTACCAGCGCGTAATTTCTGTACTAAGCACGCCATCCAAGAACAATTCACAACAGGTAACAGCATGTGGTATTGAGCTCGAAGTTAGCAAAAACAAAAATATTACCTGGGAAATCTGCGTCCAAAATTATAAGGCACATAGACCGTTTTCAAAAGTTACTAAGACTCTGAGCCACTATAACAGAAGATGGTACAGTGCAATGTTTAAAAAGCGGAGTAGACTGATAATTAAATATTCTTGACATACCGGTTTTTTGCCTTTTCTTAAGCCGCGAAGATGTTCAATAACAAAATTTCACCGTTACAAATGCATCGCACCCAATCGGAAACTTTTAGCCTACCATTCGATATTGTCTGATTGTACCCTACTAACATAAAAAAAATGCCAATGATATCCAAGAAGAACCTGGACCTCAGAGCGTGGTCTATGTTCAACATCTCAAATAGTAGTATTCCTACGTTAAGGGAAAATTAATTCATGAAAGGGTTAATAATCACAACGACGCTGTTAGCAGTGACCCACTCTTTCAATACACCTAAAAACATTCACAGATCCTCGGCAGTTCCCTTTCGTTTCCTCGGAGCAGCGAAACATGGAAAGCTTCTCTGAGGGTCACACGGAGCGTCTCATCATAATTCTGAGGACGGTCTGGAGCGCCAATTTTTGCGGTATGAGAGACTTTGGAGGGAGGCGGTAGGCAGAATATTTGATGCGCATACGCGAGACAATGGCAGTGACTTGTAGCAAAGCTGAGGCCAACTGGGCATCTCAAAGTGGCGATAAGTTACGGCTTAAGAGACCCTATACGACACCCTCGCTGGGGGGTGAGGGACCTCGGGGTGACGGGAGTAAGGCTGTTGTCTTCAACAACTTGTGGAGCGGAGATATACATATATCGTAAAGGAGCGATGTGGAGAGGAGGGATATCCTAAATTAGAGGAGTGAAGATAGGGATTTCCGCAACTAGTAAGTGGAAATACAAAACAAAGAAATGGTCGACGTATAGCGAAACGATTTTGTAAATTAAAGAGAAGAAGCAATGACGATGGAAGCCGCAGCTTGTGGAGCAGAAGTACCAAATAGATAAACGAGGCATATGAAGTAGAAATACGGAAATACGGACCCCTGAAACTTGTGGAGCTGAAACACGATATAAAGAAGCGATATAGAATACCGGCATATCGTAAATCATCAGTGGTATGGCGCAAATATTCTTCCCTCGACAGTTTATGGAGCGTAGATATATCTTACATGTGAGTTATGAGGTAAGACTTTCGAAATATACGGTAATTCTAATGTACCTGACAAGAGATAGCCTCGCTCTGTCTGAAGACGTATAATTTCCTTGTCAGTGAGCATTCAGCTATAACTGCTATAACTTTATGGAGCACTAAGTGATCACTTACGTGTGTCCACACCTACTTGCCCATCGTAAATTGTTATTGATATTATTACTAATGGCCCTCGCCGTCATAAAATGACGACAGCATTTTATTGCTCCAATGGAGCTCCAGTTTCTCCAACGGTCTTCTTTGTGGCTCCGTTCTGAAGAATTTGTTTTCGTTTACTTTCGGTGTTCTTTTGTAGAATTTGCGAATCAAGAGCTTAGAGCACACAAGCAGAGCCTTACTGCAGGGAAGCAGTAAGATTCAGATCCACGCTACCGCTAGGAGGTTTATCAGACGTCCCTAACTCTTAGATTTCACATTTAGCAAAATAACAGCCCCTGAGCCGTTAAGAAAACAGATTTCTTCTGTGTATTCAGGAGCACGAGGAAATCAAGCAACAAACCAACCAATAAATAAAATGTGTATTAATGTGCAGCGGGATTATTACACAGTAAAATAAAACACAGTTGCTTGGTTCCTTGGGCTCGTAGTCCCCCTGTATATCACTACTGCGCAGGAAAATTCATTTGCTCAATGGCAAGAGTTCGTCACTCCCTCAAATTTGAAATTTAGGGACTGGCAATGTCCGGAGTGCAGCTAGACAGCAGCTTGGATACTGAATTGTACTCAGAGTAAATCCATGGTTGTTTCCAGCTAAAAATGGGCAAATTGAGTAGTAAATCAAGGACATAAAAGAGAGAGATATTCTTCTTGCACTACCACACTGGAAAGTGCAGAGAACGAGACTTCCGTTGAAGTCATTTGGGTTTCCGGCCAGGTAATGTTCATGCTGGAAATAATATACTGGTAATAATACACTAGTCACTAGATAAATTCGTTTGTACCTACGGTAAGTGTGCATGGTCTTCAAGTAGGTAGTGTATAGAGCCGCGAATTACTCGCTCGTGACCTTTGACCTCTGGACCCCGCCTGCTTCCGGTTTCAGAGGCCCCGCCCACTTTCGGTTCGCGCGCCCCCCTGACCCCCGCTACACCGGAAGTGCATTGGCCGTCCTAAACCGGAAGGTCAAGGTCACGCGCAAGGTCGCGAGGGTGAAAGGTCACGAGCGAGTAATTCGCGGCTCTATACACTACTCACGTAACGTAAATAGTGTACCGATGGATGATGCTGCGCCAGGGCCCAAAAGCGCAAAACAGGACAGTTGCGAGCTCCCGAAATGATGAGGATAGAAAGAAGATGAAATATCACCTGCAACAGCTGATGCCCTAATATTGTCCTAAATAGAATTTCAGTTATCTATCGTACAGAGTCTTAGTCCTATATCATATCGAGTCTTAGCCATGTATCATCTCGTGTCTTAGTCATGTATCGTACCGAGTCTTAGGCATGTATCTTATCGAGTCTTAGCTATGTATCATCTCGTGTTTTAATCATGTATCGTACCGAGTCTTAGGCATGTATCTTATCGAATCTTAGCTATGTATTATCTCGTGTCTTAGTCATGTATCATACCGAGTCTTAGGTATGTATCTTGTCGAGTCTTAGTCATGCAACGTATCGAGTCTTAGCCATGTATCATATCGAGTCTCAGTCATGCAGCGTAGCGAGTCTCAGTCGTGTAACTGCTGTATCAAGCTTCAGTCACCGGCAACAGCAGGCTCGTACAGGAGTACCATACCAAAACGAGCAGACTTCCCTCGTTCATCTACTGCTAGAGCGATCGATTCGCCGGCCGTCTCAGCAAGGTAGAATCCAGTCACCACATGATAAAACGAACTATAATCTCCGTTGGGAGCGCTCCTTGGAGATTAAATAACCATGGGGGACAGCAGCCTAGTTTTGGCGCGGGCTGGAACACCCACAAGTGGCTGCTCATCGAATGGCTGGGCGCTTGGGCCGGACTGAAAGAGGCTGACGACCACATTTAACGCACGCAAGCACGATCTTGGTAGCGGATGTGAGGTGTAGCATGGAAAATTATACCCCTGGGGCATCCAAATGGCTGCAGGAGTGGGAAGGTCTACACCCTGCCCGTAAGACTGCTAGCGGCTGCTCCCGCAACTCTGTGACATCATCAGCCAATAAGGAGTAAAAGTTTGCTTTATGGCTTGAATGGAATATGTAAAGAGGTGATGCACACTGAATCCATACGAACAATGGTTCCGAGGAGCATTCTTCCAACCACTCTAGTGGTAGGAAAATTGCAAATACTTGAAAAGAAGGAATCCTTTACCGCCTGGCGAGGCCCCAAAAGGACAGGAAAATTTAGATATCATTAAAAAAATCCCATGCTGTAGGGCGCCTACCACAATCTCCATAGGCTAGAAAAACACTACAATATTCCAGTTACCAGAAATATTACCCCAATTGGAGATCACCGCAATATTCTCATCACCGAAAGCATTCCAGCAACAATTTGCAGAACAGTCCCACATTATTCCCACAGCTAGAAATACTCCAATATTGACAGGAGAGTCTCACAATATTGCCAGAATATTAGTATAGCATTCGTAGAAAGTCACACAACATAGACAGAGATGTCCCATAATTTCGGGGAGAAAAGTCCCATAATATCGACAGAAAACTCCCACAACATCGGCAGAAAAGTCCCACAACATCGACAGAAAAGTCCCACAGCATCAGCAGAAAAGTCCCACAATGTCGGCAGAAAAGTCCTACCCAAAAAAAAATCCCACAATATCAGCCCAAAAGTCCCGTAATATTACCGACAAAGCGCCAGAACATTGCCACAAATACTCGGCAGACACCCAAGGTCACAGGCCCAGAGTGGTGCGAGGCTCAATAGCGGGCCCGCAGGGACCTCATTACGGCCTCAGCCTGGGGAAAATCGAGCGTCTCAGACCTCGAGTCGTCTGCAGTGTCTCCGGGGGAGCAGCAATCCTCGCACCACCTCGGCGCTGCATCAGATTTATGGCACGAATGACCCTATCATTAGGGACTGCCCTCACGATTAGATTACAGACAGTAGAAGTCCTCAAGCAGAGACTACAAAAACAGGAAAGAAAACTCCTGAAAGGAAGACCCCGGAACTAATGAAATCTTGAGAAGCAGACTGTATACAGCACCAAATATTGTGAACTACATATAGTAATGGCAAACACCATATAAAGTGACTAGCGACAATACGCACTGGGAATTAATTCCTAATATCCATGATTACCTATGACGATAGCCAAAGAAATGCTTGAGGAATAAGTAGGATACAAGCATACTGCACAATTTGTCAACTGGAAAGTGGGGACGCCTACCTAACCAAGACTATATGCCTCACTATTTTTTAGGATTTCCACTATATTGAATAATAGACTGACCATGCAGTTTAACACCAGAAAGGTTACAGAGCCTAAATTCGGCCCTCTCTGAGCCGCTGCAATTCCGCTGATACAAGGTAAAAATGTCATAACTCCTAAAGCAAGGTCCCAGCCGATGGCTGGGATAGCTTCAGTTGATGGGTTGTAGTAATGTTACGCTACAAAGAAAATGCAAAACATGCAAATGGAAGTACGATACCGATTGGAAGGTGTTTTACTTGCTACGGAAGTTGGGTCCAAAGCTGCGGAGGGTGTTGCTGCCAGTCCTCAATCTAACCTAATCCAATACAACTAAAACCCACACTCCGACAACGACCAGTTCTAGAAGACAAAACTCGAACTAAAATAATCCAATCCCGTTACATCTCACGGCCGAACGAGCCCTAGTTCCTGCAGAAAAGATTCAATCTAACCTAATCCACCCCACCAGACTTTACCCTTATCAACGCGTCGACGGTAAAGATGTTTTTTTTTTTTTGACCGCCAAGGCTGGCGGGGCGGCGGCGGCGGTGGCATTCAGTGCTACGGAAGCTGAGGCATATTCCTTATTTAATTAGCGGTCCCATATCGAGCGCGTATTGATCAGCACCGCCTGCTAACAGAGCCAGCCGACACAGAAGCACAGACTGCAGTGCTATCAGGCACGTTCATCAACAGCGCCAAGTTTTATGATGTAGAACAAAGCTTCTTATGCCGGGGACACTAGGTAGTCACATGCTCGATTCCTGAGCGGACGTTCAGCTCTCTCGTCGTTCATGCAACCGTATCTATGCTGCTTGCTTTGACTGTGTGTGTTGGGGCGACGGGCGAGTTTCACGTTCGCTCGTAAGTTGAGCGTGCGATTGCATAGCGTGGTCCCGGTATAACAGGCAATATTGCAAAAGAAAATAAGAACTTAACATGCAGGACAAGCTAAGTTGATCATCCACGCAACAAGGTAAGACAGCACAGCACCCAGGGTAGTACTACAAGGTAGCTATTACAAGCTAGAGGGCCCAGTCATCAAAAATGGCGGCAATAATTTTGTTATTAGGCTATTTATTATTCCGGTTCCCAGTATAGGTAGTTTTTGCTGTAAATAAAATCTCATATCTGCAGCCATGATCGTCCATTGTTAAAACGTAAGGAGCTTCAATAGAGGCTCCTTGTTGAAACGCAACTTGTACTGTAATGAGTTTTGCGAGAGTAAAAATTAACCTCCCCCCCCCAAGATAAAGCCCGGATATCAGTTTGGAATTGGTCAAACGTTGAGCTGCGCTAAGGAAATATAGTACGATCAAATGAATTTACCGGAAATGCTCTGGACTTACCGTAACCTGGATACCAACTGACAGGTAAACCTTTCGGGGCGAAATTTGGCTGTGATATAAGTTGAATATAAAAGGGCGTCTTTTCAGCGTGAATTTTCAACAGCTACGAAAATATTCAGCTGAAGAAAGCATAAGCAAAATGGATTATGCACGGAAAGAACGAAAACTCCAACCAAGACTGGGCCTCTCGAGCTGCTGCTAAGAAATTGAGCTAAAACATATGCGATATAGCTTATACCCGACAGGATCAAAAGCTCTTGCAAAGTCAGAGATACCGTCTTTCATCTACCATGCTCAGAAGAACCATCTTCATATAATAATAATAATAATAATAATCCCATTTATTTCTCATCTGGAGACTGCGTCCAACAAGGTTAGGACACAGTATCCTGAGGTTTTTATGCTTAATACTAACATAGGAATAATACTAAAAAGTAACATAAGAGACAATTGGTATTAAATTAGTAGTGAATTTACTAGAACAAGGCTCGCATCTTAATAAGGAGATAATACTGACTCTATTTTTCGTTAAGAGGGGNGTGATTTTCCTATTTGTGATAGACAAGGATTTATATATGTAAAACAGCCTGTGGGGCATTAGAAAAGAATAGTAAGCAGATATTACGTTAGAAGATATGAATTAAGTAAGATGATATATATATCAAAACAGTAATGAGCTAGTTTTCGAAGCGAAGGAGATTCAGAAAGTTCAGCATTTGCTTTTTTGACCATATATTTCCGAAGTTATATTTGTCACTGTTACTTGGAGGGGCTGAAATTTTTTGGTATCCTAACTTGTTTTTCAGTACATGAATTTTCTCCTATATAAATCTTCAATGGCGTGACAGAGAGACGGACCAACTAGAGAGCGAGAGAGCAAGGAAGATCGGAGCCACCAACAACGGTGTATTATGATATAGTGGATTTACGTCTAAATCAACCGCATAAATATTAAACGCTATTGGGTAGGGATACACAACTTTTAATCCTTCCAGACTTCAGTGAGCTGTAAACAATAGCCCCATACCTCTTGCATTTTAATGTCGGTAAAATCAAAATCCTCATATTAGTTGCCGGTATAATAGCCTAATGTTTAAATAATGCATAAATATGAGTATCTAGAAATCGAGTCCCACACCCACACTGGTAAATCACCAAAAGGTATTTTGGTGCTTCAAGGTTCATCATAAATGGTACGCACCTATTTGGTGTTAATGGGGGATCCCGACTACAGCTATTATGTCCGGTGCACACGAGAGTCGCCCGATTGCGTGCCTGTGTCCGCGAAAGAGCAGAGTAGTTTACAGTTCTAAGTCATTGCAAGCTTGAAAAGATACCCGAAGCCTTAATCGTTACAGTTCGTCCAACTGATGTTACGGCTAACTTTTTAGCACGTCTTTTGGTCGACACAGAACTGTATATACATGATGGACACAGCAACACATTCCGACGATTAGCTGATACAACACGCGCAAACGGCTCTCGTGTGGACCGACCTTAAGGTTCCAAATCCATTGACGCACACTCTCCATCTTTCTGGAAGGTATTAACCCTATCCTATTCCTACCAGGCTGTGTTATTTTTTTTTACAAGGGTTCTTTGCCCTACTGTATTCCTATGGGGGAAACTGCCCCTGTAGCGAAATGGCACGGCCTGGCACAGATAGGGATAACAGTTTTATTCTAGGGATAACAGTTTTATTCTAGGGATAACAGTTGTATTCTAATCCATTGACGCACACTCTCCATCTTTCTGGAAGGTATTAACCCTATCCTATTCCTACCAGGCTGTGTTAGTTTTTTTTTACAAGGGTTCTTTGCCCTACTGTATTCCTACGGGGGAAACTGCCCCTGTAGCGAAATGGCACGGCTTGGCACAGATAGGGATAACAGTTTTATTCTAAGGAGAAATAAAGCTCTACTCTAGGCGTCAATAGGTTTATTTCCAGCGAAATTTTTTTCGTGAGATATTTATGATATCCATAAAAAAACAGCACATGAGGAGCAGCAGTAAATAAAAAATCTCTCAAGAAAATTTGCATCGGAAACTGGATATTCAGGGAAATTTCCACAGAAGTTTCGAGTCCTTTCTTACGTCACTGGATTTCAACGACCGAAATAGAAGGACTGCTTAGCATCCGTAGTCTTGTGATTCTTTTACTGCGACCAAATGAAGCTGACGAGAGAGAAGAAGCACGTTCACGGCTGCTCAATTAGCTCATCAGTGACGCCATTACGGCAGCAGGCAAGGAGGAGAAATCGTGACGCCGCGGCACACATTTTAAGACTAAACATATTCTCCAGCAGCATCGGGCACGTTAAGTAACAGCTGTATCGACCTAGTTAAATAACAGCTGTATGGAGCTTCTTAAGTAACAGCTGTATCGACCTCGTTAAATAACAGCTGTATCGTGCTTGTTAAGTAACAGCTGTATCGACCTCGTTAAATAACAGCTGTATCGTGCTTGTTAAGTAACAGCTGTATCGACCTCGTTAAGTAATAGCTGGATTGAACTTGATAAGTACCAGTCCAACTGTATGTAGCTTGTCAAGTACCAGAGCCGCTATATCGAGCTTATTAAGCACTAGCTGTATCGACCTTGTAAAGTATTAGCTGTATTGACCTTGTAAATTATTAGCTACATTGACCTTGTACCTGTAAAGTATTAGTTGTATTGATCTTGTACCAGTATAGTATCAGCTGTACCGAGCTTGTAGCGTATTAGCTCTATCATGTTTGTAAAGTATAGCTATATTGAGCTTGCAAAGTATTGCTTGTATCGAGCTTGTATGTAGAGCAGTAGCTGTATCGAGCTTGTAAAATATTAGCTGTACCGAGCTTGCAGAGTACCCGCTGTTTCTAGTGTATAAAGTATCAGTTGTACCAAGCTTGCTAAGCATCAGTCCAGCTGTATCGAGTTTAAGTATCAGTACAGCTGTATCGAGCTTGTAAAGTATCACTTCAGCTGTACCGACCTTGCCAAGTATTACTCCAGCTATAACAAGCTTTTCAAGCGTCAGTTCAGCTGTATCGAGCTTGTCAAGTATCAATGCAGCTGCACCAACTTGTGAAGTATCGCTGTTCACACACTGCAGACCACTTTTCAAGGTTATAATAATATATGGGCGTAGCTTTTATGTATATCATAAAGCGACACGACTCATTTTTGCAGGAAATCTACGATAGATTAAATTTCAAATTGGAATATCATTAAAAACTGAATGATTCACACTATCGATTCAGCTCAATTTTAATGACCTAGTACTAGACGAAACACAAAATGTCGCTTGCACTCTGCAACTTGTCACAGGTCGTAGATATGAGGTCCGACTTGCAATGTAGTTTCATGTATCGTATCTATGATACAACTCCGGATATAAATAAAATGACATTTCTGTGTGGGCGGAGTTTTCACAAGTCCCAAGTCAGTAATTCCTATCATTTTGTAGCTTCGTCTCACAAAAATGACGGCAATTATCCGTAAATGTAGTTAGTAATTGTTCACAGTCTGAATGGTGAGTCAGTTCCGCCGTGAATGCTTCCGTGCATAATACGTAATCGCTTTTTCTCTTTGCAAAGAGGAGACAAGGTGGGCGCGGCCAATTTCAATGCAGCAAAACATTACGATCCTCCTTACCGTACAACTAAATATTACCCCGGAAATAGATATTAACAGTTGGAAACGCGTCTCAACTATATCTAAGCTTACAGCCGTGCACGCTTCTGGGTCCAGTTGGCCTATAACTGCAGCACGAATAAGGGCTTGTAGGCTTCCCAGCAGGGAGTGCGATCAAGTTATTTTTAATTGTTTACCTTTATTCGTAAAATGGTTACTTGTACGGCATCTATATAGGTAAATATGCTTCTAAGAGATTGGCAGTGGACAGATGAATACACAGAAGATAAAGACGGTGCCTATAATCATTAATTGCGCAAGCAACTGTCTGTCAATTATAGCACTGTTCATGCCAGTGTCGTTAACCTTACTCTGGTCTGATCCTATACGAACAAAACTTCACAACGATTACCTATGCTTTCGTGAAGTGAACACTTAAGCTCACCATTGCACAAAAAAAGATGCAATCATATAATAGGATACGACAGCGTACTTCATAAATGCTCCAAGCAATGCTGTTGCTACGAGGAACCGATGCTTTAGTGGCTCCTAATAGAATTAAATTTAAGCAGCTTTGCGGCGCAACTGTCGTACAGAAAATAGGAAATAAGTGAAGCGTACCTCGGCAAGTCCGTCAAAGCGGGCGAAGAGTTCATTGAGCATCTTGACGAGCTCCGACGCGGTGTACGTCGAGGAGATGGCCGTGAAGCCTACAATGTCTGCGAACAGGATACTGCAAGGGATAACAAGAAATTCACATTAGATAATACTACGATAATACCAACGATGTCTGCGTTCAGGATACTGCAAGCGATAACAAGAAACTCACATTAGATAATACTACGATAATACCAACGATGTCTGCGAACAGGATACTGCAAGGGATAACAAGAAATTCACATTAGATAATACTACGATAAAACCAACGATGTCTGCGAACAGGATACTGCAAGGGATAACAAGAAATTCATATTAGATAATACTACGATAATACCAACGATGTCTGAGTACAGGATACTGCAAGAGATAACAAGAAATTCACATTAGATAATACTACGATAATACCAACGATGTCTGCGAACAGGATACTGCAAGGGATAACAAGAAACTCACATTAGATAATACTACGATAATACCAACGATGTCTGCGAACAGGATACTTCAAGGGATAACAAGAAATTCATATTAGATAATACTACGATAAAACCAACGATGTCTGCGAACAGGATACTGCAAGGGATAACAAGAAATTCATATTAGATAATACTACGATAATACCAACGATGTCTGAGTACAGGATACTGCAAGGGATAACAAGAAATTCATATTAGATAATACTACGATAATACCAACGATGTATGCGTACAGGATACTGCAAGAGATAACAAGAAATTCACATTAGATAATACTACGATAATACCAACGATGTCTGCGAACAGGATACTGCAAGGGATAACAAGAAATTCACATTAGATAATACTACGATAATACCAACGATGTCTGCGAACAGGATACTGCAAGGGATAACAAGAAACTCACGTTAAATAATACTACGATAATACCAACGATGTCTGCGTACAGGATACTGCAAGGGATAACACGAAACTCACATTAGATAATACTACGATAATACCAACGATGTCTGCGTACAGGATACTGCAAGCGATAACAAGAAACTCACATTAGATAATACTACGATAATACCAACGATGTCTGCGAACAGGATACAGCAAGGGATAACAAGAAACTCACATTAGATAATACTACGATAATACCAACGATGTCTGCGAACAGGATAGCGCAAGGGAGGAAAATACTTACCTACATTAGATAATACTTTAAACCAACGACCCAATCGTATATTTATAGGCATTTATCGGCTGCCTATGGGAAAACATTGAAAGGTATCTGATAACATGGATATTTAGAGGCATCTATCGGCTGCCTATGGGAAAACATTGAAAGGCATCTGATAACATGGATATTTATAGGCATTTATCGGCTGCCTATGGGAAAACATTGAAAGGTATCTGATAAAATGGATATTTATAGGCATTTATCGGCTACCTATGGGAAAATATTGAAAGGTATCAGATAACATCGAATAAATGGCAATAAATTTCCGATTGGGGATGTCGGCAACAACGAAGTTGTATTAAAGAAAAATGCATACATTGCACATAGGTTGTACTATAGTCAGACCAGCGTTAAGGGTCCGATAGGCGCGGCTAAGAACGCAAAGCAACTTAGCCAAATCTCGCTTAAGCGCGCGGTCTAACTTATCTCAATCGATAAAATTATATATATGTCCGAAAACTCAATATGCATCAGCCAATAGATTAGATTTGGCACTGCTGCGTTCAATTTAGCTCCGCCCGTAACGGACTGCTTACACTGGTTTGACTGTAGTGACGATTAAAGATGTCTCTGAATTGTGAGAGGAATTGTGTACTTTTTCTTTTATTTCAACAGACAGAGCGAAGTATTCGGATGCTGTGTAGAATGAACGCAGGGTTAGATACTATCATGTGAACCGGTCATCACATAGACATAGCATGATAGCAATAGTATGTGAAGCACACGATAGCCGGAAAAAATTAGAATGCCGCGATGCAGAAAAACACATACAATAGATATGGTCCAACATCATGTGGTCATATCATACGACACCTCTTAAAACGATTCACACCTCGATACTTAAATATGCCTGACAATTTACAGAAAACTGAGAATCAAACTGTACCCAAAGTTTTCATATTTAGTTACGAAGGAAATGTTTAGTTACCGTATAACTAAAGCAGCTACGTACAGTATATAGTTGAACTACAATATGGTGCACGGACTAAGTAGATTTCTTAGTCCGGAAACCAAAGTGGTTCTCGTTGAGTGATTTGGTACATATTAAATACTGAGATCTCTGGGAGTAGATCAGTAGATAAAAAGAACTGCTTCCTATTGTCGTCTCAACCAAATATGGTTGGTTCAACTTTCTCTTACAAAAACCATAGGCCTATATATTTCAGCTTTTCTGCATCCTAACAGAGTTCTAGACCGTGCGAGATGATAAAACAGTAGAACAGCTTCTGGAGCGGCCATTAACTCCTCTGTTAGAGATTAACTTGATTCTATTTCTTATATTAATTTCAACAGCTCACCTGACATTTTCATGTCTACTCATGTAAATTTTCTTGAACTGGCCATCCCCACCGCTGCCCAGGTCCTGCCGCATTGTCTCGGCCACGTGCTTGGGCAGTACGGACAGCAACAGGTGTTCCTGTAGGGGGGGGGGGGTAATATCAAAATTTATTATTTACAGCCAGCATGCAGTGGCGAAGCTAAAGCGAGGATGCCTCACCAACAATATTGCGTGTGTGTCCACAGTGTCTGTTCGGAGCTTTGTTAAGGTAGTGTCTAAGGGCCGAAACTCAAAGGCTGCCGTAGGTACGTACTCGTGTAGTGAGAGGTTTTGGTATGCTTAGAGCTGGTGACTTCCACGGGGAGTTTAATTGTAATTTTTAAATCACTCAACACAACGTCATAAATTTTTAGTTAACGCTGTACAATCACTAGAAAATTTTTCATTTACATATACTGGAATTGTTGTGCACGTTCTGTGCTAATGCCTTCACTCCGCCGCAGGTTTAACATACACAGAAGTCCACCGGTGAGCTTTATAAACTTGAGCCCGGAATTCAAAACTTTCTAACTCTGACGGGCTAAATACTGACCCGCGGGCCAGAAGTGGCCCAACGGTTGATTTTTGGGGGGCCCGCGACCGCCTGTATTACAAATTTATATTTTTATATACTGTAGTTTCGTAAAGGTCTCAATTCTTGAAAATAAACTGTATATATGCAACTATATTTACAGACATATATATTTGGCGGTCCATGTAACCCTTTAGACCCGAAGTGACCCAAGACGTCGAAGAAGTTGGATCACATCGAAATCTAACTTAACTTACAGCTGTTCTCGATACACAAATTTCTTCAAGTGGGGGTTCCTCGGTTTTGGTTGCAGTGGGGGTTCAGCACAGAACTGTACCAGAGCAAATTGTGCACATAGCCGCGTATATATAGGGTGTTTCAAAAATAGGTGGCACAACTTCAGGACCCAATGAATAAATAATGAAAAAAGTTCATATGAACATATGTCCGGAAATGCTTGGTTTCCGAGTAGTGAGAACATCACGCTAGGTGAATCGCGTTAAGTGGGACTTTACTGTATTTGTATAAAGAGATTCCACACCATAACTAACAACAGAATACGTGGGTTTGCTCGGAAAGCTGGTGATGCTGTCAAAAAATGAGTACGAGTTTTTCACACTGTATTGATTTACAGAAAAGTTGTCTATCATTGGGATGAGAAATTTTGAGCGCTTTCACATGCATGGAGGTTTCAAATGCTGCTGGTATCGGAGGTTGTGGAATATTATGCTTATGAATTTTTGCAAGTCTGTACAGAACCCCTGGAGCCGAGTCAGGAACATAAATTTGCTTGCTTGCTTGCGTTATCGGAGATTACACCTAGTTGCTCAATTCTGTTCAAGAATCGATTTATTTATCTTGAAGTCTTATTATAGTAGGTAGCGGATCAGTATGAGACAACAGCTGAAATTTTGTCTGTCTAATAAAACTTGAAGCATCTTTTGCACGTACTCAGTTCTGTTCAGTAGCAAATTCTAGCAAACAAAGTAATCAACTATTTCATTCACCTGCACAGTAACTCGTGACAAGTTACAAGGCAATCCATTTTTTAGAAATGCAGATTTCATGAATTAATTAAAGATATAGACCTGCATAATTTAAAATGCTCCTGATGAACTGCATGAAAATAAATATGACTAAAATACTTCACTCGCAGCAAAAAAAAATATGCATAACAGTTAATTAATCTGCTCCCGAAAAGCGGAAGTATCGCAGCGCATAGTAGAATCCAATAGTAATGAATTACCGACTATTGTCAGATTGGAGAAAAGTACATTAGGTACGGCTAAATACTCCCCATCTCTGGCAGAAGTCCAGCTCTCCAAAATTAAAATTTCTTTGAAAAAGCTGATATTTAGCAAAGAAACGAAGAGAATTTTATCAAATAACCTAAATATTTAACATTAATAACTGTTACACAGTTATCATCTCACCTGCTCACGACTTTGGTCTTCAATGACCATCTTCACTTCCAAAGACTGGCGGGTCTCCAGGAAAGCTCGTCGGTGCTTCTTGTCGGTGAAGAAATACGACATGAGACCCAGCAGCACCGCCCCCGACACCAGCAACATGTTGCTCAGCACCTGTTGGGTAGACATGAGGTGGAGGTCAGCAACAGACATGAGACAATGCACCT
>LQNS02278160.1:23695261-23710417 GCA_001587735.2 Parhyale hawaiensis
GCAGCGTCCATACTGCCAGTCTCACAACATCGGCGCTCAGAAACACCGCCGGCGCTGCGGACGGCTGCCTGCCCTTGACCCTGCAGACGAGCCGCCCCGTCTAGCACAGCCGCAGCATCGATGGTGGCGGCTGTACTCCCGCGGACTATCGCGGCTGTTGCTGAGAGACGTTCAATTTCTAAGCGGACGCTCGTCTCGCGAATGGTTCAGCTTAAGTACGTCCCCAAGGCATCTTTGGTACACGGCTTTATCGTATATAGGAATGACGTGCAAGCTGAAGGTCCGTTCATACGTCGGGCATACAAGTGCATAGAGTTGCTCTTCGGTGTTACGCAACCTCAAAACGCCCAAAGCAAATGTCGCTTCCAAAAATAAATGCTCAATTAATTTCATGCAAACAAAGAAGAAATCGCCCAGAGGGAGCTGCGTGGACAATTCCTGAAAGACTTGTCGAAATAAACTTGGCTAGCACGGACAGTAACACGTGCGTTATTTTAGAACTTAGTCAAGTACCATAAGGTGACCTAATGGTATATATTACTGTCCTCTCTTTTTGCTTCAAGAATCGGCCGGAGCAGGCCAGTAATAGAGTAACGAAAGTAGCAAATAGCTTCTGCTTGTTCTTCGTTATGCACAACTCGTCGTATGTTTTTCTTATGCCGGAGTCACATATGCATTCGCGCACAGAACTTGATATGACTCTCTTTGGGACACTGACCCTGAGTCTGCATGCAGAACTAGTCGCAAGTTGCGGGGGTCGATGGGACACTCAACCACTTCTCTAAAGTTTCGCCGACGAGTGGCAGGATACGACACCCGTTTTCCTTAGCCCGCTGTAAACTGCAGTCTTTTGTCCTGTGTTTTCTCTTCATAGCGCTTGAATGCACTGTTGTGTCTATTCAAATACGAAAAAGTCCACTGCTTCTCGAATTCGAATAGTGATTCACTAAATTGAAATATATATCTGAAACTTTGCTAGTGAAGGTCGTTACGCCAGCTGATACGATAGCAACATTTCAGTTAACCTGTTAATTAGGAGGCACACAGTTGTGCTTACATCGACGCAACGCAATATTGGAACGCTTTGAAATAGAAAATTACACAAAAGACTATCGCTTGCTAGAGTTTACTCGGCAACGAGTCTCCTGATACTGCCTCACTATAGCGCTTCATGGCATTAAACTTGCGTACCTCGTCTCAGGATCCTGCCTTGCTGTAACGCTTCACGACATGATATTCGAGTACCTTGTCACGGGTCAATGGACACACGGAGAAATATGTCGTTGCTGTGGTGAAAGTTCTAACCGAACGCAGTTGGTTTTCAGAACTACAGCAGAGAGTTATTTTTCTAACATCATAAAAAACAGAAACATTTAATAGATAACGTACCGTACCAAATAGCTGAACCAGAAATAATCTGATTTCTTGAACTAAAGGACTTAGTAAAGTACACTATATATATATATATACGTACGACGAACTTTTTGGTCCTCACAATCAAGTATGTTTGCCTAAAGTGAGCATTTATTTACACTGTTAACCGCAGATTTCTATCTGTCATATATTTCTCAGTAGTCTATGTCGCAGAGTATGGAAGCTCCTGCTCCATCCTTCACTGCAATGACATACTCATTACGTATAGGCCTTCTGTAAAAACTTTAGCCCAAAACGTCGGGATTCATATCGTCATCCAAGACATAAAAGCTCAGGCGTCGTAGCAGCTAAATACTTAGTTTCTGCAAAATTTGATTGCTTCACTTCAGAAATTCGAGAAAAAAAAACATATATTATAGCCTAAGCTATTCTAAACGAGCGTTATAGTTCCCATCCCAAAGCAAAAATAACTCACTGTCTGCAGTGCATGCAGAAAACGACTTTGACTCTATTAACTCTATACTTAGAAAAGAAAAGGCTATTTTCAGCTATAAAAGCTTGAAAAAGCAGAGTATGGGCACATTTTCCAGTCAAGGCCGAAAGAACTGGAACCCTGCAACAAATACAGACAAGTTTAGCTAAATCAGCCAACTTCAAGTCCACAATACGAAACAAAATGAATAAATATTGACAAAATGTGCAAGAGCGAATTTTGGTATTTCAAGGTCATATATTGGTAAATAAGCACGCTTTAAGACATCTTACATGTATGTATAACATTTTGGAGGATGACGCTTAATTTTCGAGATTTTTGACTTTAAAATTCCCATTGTTTTTCTATGGGAAAAAATAATCGGCGACCCCAAGAAACAGAACCTAACCTAAAGATTCGGTTTCTTAGGGTCGCCGGTTATTTATTTATTTTTTTTTTTTTTTTTTTTGCGGAAAAACAATGGGAACTTCAAAGTCAAATATCTTGAAAGCGAAGCGTCAGCCCCAAAAAGTTTTAAAATCTTATCCATGCAACATGTCTTAAAATGTGCTTATTTACCTATATATGACCTCAAATAATAAAATTCGCTGTTGTACCTTTTGTAAAATAATACCGTAAAATATTATACTCGGTATCATAGCCAATACTACAAAAACTTAACAATCTCTTTATTTTCCATCCCAGGCTGAGAAAACTCAGGTGCTACAGTAAACAAATACGAGCAATTTTGGCAACGGTTTGCGGGAGTTACCGCACTTGTGCAAATAAGCTAGGGATCTCACGTCAACAAACCAAAAGGCCCCCACCCCTCGACTGCGGGGCACATGCTTCAGGCCTGCCAACCTCGGCCATATGAACGCCTGGTCACGTTAATGACAGTAACGGCAGCAGCAGCAGCTGGTCTAGTACAACAGATAGACAAGTTGACGCTGAAATAATCGAACTGTCAGCGTCTGTGTAGAGGCTGATGTTATGTACACACACGCACACACCTACACACAGACAAACTGACATACAACAACAAACAAAAGAAAGGGAGTTGTTATACACCAATCCATTTATCGCTGAGAAAAGTTGTTTGGAAATCAGCACGAGTTGCCGTGCCCTGTACACAATGCACGGTAAAAAGTGCGGGTTCTGAGACACAATGCAACACGCCCTAACTTCCACCGTGTACGCACATAAACATAAAAACATGTGCACAATACATCGCGACAATCACACATGTCTGCACATTGATACAAACATAACACCCTCATGTAAACAGATACTAAGGGTCACCGCCTGCCGGCACACATACACACACAAATTGTACATTAATAAGTATATTATAAACATACTTATACGCTAGATCAATGGTTCCCAACCTTATCTGTGTCCAGCAACCCTAGAACACTGCCAACGTATTCTCACACGCTGTACAAAAATTATAACCCATATGATGATGATATATGAACAACATAAAAATTTAAACAAAATTTGGCACCCCTTAAAAGGTCCTTTTGCACCTGGAAGAGGTGCTAGTACCCCTTGTTGGGAACTCCTGTACTTGGACCATACAATACCCTTAGGGACTGATTATTAGTTCTGAAAATATTAATTTTCATGCATTTTAGAAGGCAGATGACATTGCCACTTAAAAGTTCAGTTTAAGGAACTGTTAGCAGCAACCTTTCCTAATTTTCATCCCACAATACATCAGTGCACCCGCGTCTATAATCACACTCGTTCATTGCTCCCTTATTGTCGAACTGCTTTTTTTAAGCGTTAATCAAAATTATTCAAGTTAAACATGTGGTATTTTTTTTAAGAAAATGCTAATAATTCTCTGAAAGGGGCATCTTTGAGGTTGACTCTTAACCCTGCACCAGCGGCGTAGACCTAACAGCGGATGCACCAACGCACCCATTTCCCTAACAAAATTTGGGGCCGATGTCGTGGCGCCGAGCAGAAACGCAATTACGATTTTAGCTTCTGCAGCAGCCCTGTTTTTTTTTTTTTTTTTTTTTTGGGGTAGCAACCTGACCTCCACTTTTGATGCTGGTTTATACGTTAGTGTTTTGAACGTGTTCTCTCAGTTAATGGTTCGAATGGCCGGTACCATTTTTGTAAATACAACTTTGTGTCTACCGAAAAAGTTATTAAAATACTAGCCGTCTAGTCAGTTCGCCCGGCAAGTGTCACTTTGAAGTTACAGATATGTCGTCAGATTGGGAATTAAATAAAATGGGAATGAAAGAAGAGTAAGGAAGCTGAAAGCTGTGCAGTTTCTGCTGGTTAAACGGTACTGTAACGAATTGGGACGATTAAGCTAGCTGAAAAAATGCGTTGAAAAAACTAGCGTGTGAACAAGCTTTAAAGATTAAACATTCAGTGAAAACGTCATGCCACATGAAGTGTGGAAACATGCTTACAAATAAGTAAACAATATATAAATACAAAGTCGATAAACAAATAAAATTTAATATTTTGGGAAAAAAAATCCCATCGCCAGAAGAAGGAAATCATACCATACAACTTATAAATAAAAGATTCCTTTATTCGTAATTCAATGAGGAGAGCATAGATGTTGTCGGGCGGAGTCTATAAAGCGAATGAACAGAGCTACGTGGAGGAACCGGATGTCAGCTACTGTACAGTCGGTTGAGGCTGATGTGGGACTAATTGTGGACAGTGTAAAGTGGTTTTCCTCACCATTTCCTAGACCACTGCTGCAAATGCATGGTTTCTAGACAAACTGTTCGATCCCGGCATTAGCAAACCCTCAGTCCGTAAATTAGACTTCTTTCACTCGCTTCCGTACTGCAACAAAGCCCCTGTTTGTGCAGTAGACACATTGAGAACGTTCCGCTATGAAGCCTTCCCACATATAAACTTCAAATTTTCATACAAAAACACATGTACCACAAGGCCCTACTTTAAATTTAAAGACAAACCTGCCACACCACTTTTGTCAAGTGTTATCTAGAAATGAAGGAACCTTATTTATAGGTTGTAGGGTAGGATTTGCTTCTTCTGATGATGGTTTTTTTATCCCGAAACGTTAAATTTATTTGTTGGTCGACTTTGTATTTATATATTATTTTAATATTATCTTAGTTTTGAGTCCCATTAACAAGTAAACAGTTATAGGGATGAAAGCTTTATTCTAATATAGATGATGGATAAGTAAACAAAAAGAAGTGTACTTGACTCACACAAGCCTCTCACAAAAATATATTACGGTAATCAAGAAATCCAGCCTTCTTCTTGCATGGGAAAAGCTCCATTTCGTTTATAAATTTAGCTGAAGAATCTCGGCGGTGCATGTCTTCTCAAAGATAAGACGTAATAGAAACGTCACTCTAGCTATGTGGGTAATGTCATAAAGCGAGGGATTGTTTACATCGGAATGACAGGTATGAGAGAGGGGCGGGACGCAGCGACCCTAGCAATTGTGCCGACCTGCATGTGCACAAGCGTAAGTCATATTAGTGTTCAGCTTAGGGCAAGAAAAAATGCCCGTGAAGTAAATGATAGCCAGAGAAGTAAATGATAGGTATCTTGAGCATTATACAGAACAGGTAATAATACTTAGAAAGAATAATATTCTGTGAGTTAGAAGTTAAGTGTTGTACACTCGTTATAATTCAAGACAGCATTTCAGTACCTGTTTAAGAATGATGCTCCATGGAGTAAGAGTTGCTTGTTACAGAAAGATATTCCCTAGCGTAAATCTTGTTTGTTAAAGAATATATCATAGAGTAGCTAAATGTTGTTCATTAAAGAAAGGAATTGCATGAAGTAAATGTTGAATTATTAGAGAATGATATCCTTGAAGTAAATGTTGCTTCTTAAAGAATAATATTCCAAAGAGCAAATGTTAAACGCTAGAGAATATAAATGTGCCGTATAGGCGCTGGCTGAGAGACAAATTCAGTATCGACATGTTTTTATGTAAATAATCTTTTATAAAAATTAGATTAGGATAAATTAGGCCCTCTCCCGTATCGCTCATTGTCATTATTTCCGATTCTTCACAATTCTGCACTTGCCATCTATTTCCTCTCTCCATGCTCCTCCACTGGGTATCATTCTCACACTGCACTATTCTCCATTCCCATCATTCGCGCCTCCCCAGCATCCTCCACTCTCGGCAGTCCTGTCTCTCCACAGTCCTTCACTCCCGTCTCTTCACTATCTTCCATTCCTCTCATTCACGTCGGTCCACTGTCCTCTATTCGTATCATTCCTGTCTCTTCACTGTCGTCCATTCGCGTCTCTGCACTATCTGCTATTCCCATCTATCCACCACCCTCCATTTCCATCATTCCCTCTCCAATAACCTCCATTCCCATCATTACCGTCTCGCCTCTATCCTCCATTCCCATCATTCCCATCTCGCCACTATCCTCCACTCTCCATCAAGCTTGCCATGAACCGTTTACCCCCGGAGCGGCGGTCCCCGCTTTCGGGGGTGTCGAGTCCAGGGGGTTTACCCCCCGTAAATTTCTCGTGTCTGTCCGACACAGCAGAGCAAGAGACCCTGGACGGGCACGGGTCCCAGACGAGCACGAGCCCTGGACGGGGGGACCTGCCCGTGCCCAAGATCTGCCCGTGCCAGGGACCTACCCGTTCCCGAGACCTGCTCGTGCCCGGGACCTGCTCGTGCCGGGGAGCACTATCGTCGTTCACGACCACCTTGCGTTCACGTAAGCTTTCCTGCGCGCGCCACTACTAAAATAAACACTACCTAAACTAACCTTACCTAACCTAGCCTAACCTAACCTCTTTACCTAACTTTCTAACCTAACCTAACCTTACCTAACCTAAACTAACCTAACCCAACTTAACCCAACCTAACCTTTCTAACCTTACCTAACCTTACCTAACGTTACCTAACCTAACCTTACCTAACCTAACCTTACCTAACCTAACCTAACCTAACCTAACCTAACCTAACCTAACCTAACCTAACCTTACCTAACCTTACCTAACCTAACGTAACCTAGCTTAATCATCGATACAGCGAGCAGCTCGGTGCGCCAACTTGAACACCGCTCACACGCACACGATCTGCATTTACAAACACGCACACAAAGCGGTCGTGAACAACGATAGCGCTACCCGGCAGCGCTATCGTCGTTCGCGACGATTTGTGTGCGTGTTTGTGTACGCAGATCGTGTGCGTGAGAGCGGCGTTCAAGTTGGTGCGCCGCGCTGCTTGCTGTATCGCTGGTTAAGTTAGGTAAGGTTAAGTTAGGGTAAGTAGGGTTAGATAACGTTAGGTAAGGTTAGGTAACGTCAGGTAAGGTTAGTTAAGGTTAGAAAGGTTAGGTTGGGTTAAGTTGGGTTAGGTTAGGTTAGGTAAGGTTAGGTTAGGTTAGGTTAGAAAGTTAGGTAAGTAGGTTAGGTTAGGTTAGGTTAGGTAAGGGTAGGTTAGGTTAGGCTAGGCTAGGTTAGCCTAGGTAGTGTTTATTTTAGTGGTGGCGAGCGCAGGAAAGCTTACTTGAACGCAAAATCGTCGTGAAAGACGATAGTGCTACCTGGCACCTGCTCAGTCACCACTCAGCAGTCCTGCTAATGCCCCGAACCTGCAATTCCAAGGACTTGCCAATACCTGGGACTTGCCATTCTATGGGCCTGCTATTCCAAGGACCTGCCAATACCGGCTCTGCCATTCCAAATTTACCCAGCCAATACCCGGGACTTGCCTTTCCCGGGCCTGCCAAAGCCCAGGACCTGACTATTCTCCGGATCTGTCAGTGCTCGAGATTTGCCAATGTCCCGGACGCGCTACCGTCGTTCACGACACCTGTGTTCTTGTTTGTGTACGCAGATCATGTGCGTGTGAGCGGCGTTCAAGTTGGCGCGTCGCGCTGCTCGCTGTATCGCTGATTAAGTTAGGTTACGTTAGGTAAGGTTGGGTAAGGTTAGGTTAGGTAAGGTTAGGTAACGTTAGGTAAGGTTAGGTAAGGTTAGAAAGGTTAGGTTGGGCTAAGTTGGGTTAGGATAGGTAAGGTTAGAAAGTTAGGTAAGGAGGTTAGGTAAGGTTACATAAGGGTAGGTTAGGTTAGGCTAGGTTAGGTTAGTATAGGTAGTGTTTATTTTAGTGGTGGCGCGCGCAAGAAAGCTTACGTGAACGCAAAGGTGTCGTGAACGACGGTAGTGCGTCCCGGACCTGCCAATGCCCAGCAGCTGCCATCCCAAGTGCCTGCCAATGACCAAGATCAGGTATTCCAAAGGCCTGTTATGTTGAGGTGTGGAGAGTAGCACTTTATTGTTGAAAAGTTACAGGATCTGCACTATGTACATCCAAAAAGGCTAAGAAACTTTTCTCTACTACTGTAACATGTTATCCAGCATTTGCTTTCTTTCCATTACACCAAGTCCAGCTGTATCGACTTCATAATGGCTCCAAAAATCGTGAGGAACCTTGATCCAACAAGACGCACGAGAAAATTTCTCCGTTTCCTCGAGTTCCACCACTAACATTACCACCAAATGGCCCAGCCAAACTACACTTTCTTTCATCAAACACACGACACTCTTCCGTTTTTCGTTGACCCATTTCTCACATTCTTGCGACTCTCAGTGAGAGTTGGAACCTTTTATTATCGAGGGGATTTCACGACCCAAACGGATCGGTTGAGCGATGATCAGCTCTACACTCTGGCGCCGGGTCACATCCAGCGACCTAAGGCTCAGAGCACTTTGCGAATTATTTTTATTATTATTAAAGGTTCACGTTCGAGCTCCCACGGACAGGTAACACAACCCAAGTGAAGCAGCTTGCAACACCGGAGAGCCCGAAACGCTGCTAAAAGAAATCCAACAAAAAGCCATTAACAGCTGACCTGAAGGCCAATACGACGGAAAGCCGATGCCGGCAATAAATTCCATACTTTGACCAACCAAGGCACGAAGTACCGACCGAACTGATTAGTTCGACATTCAACAACTTCATACGTGAAAGAGTGCGCGCTGCACGCAGCACGCGTCTCTCTCTTAAAAAGACCTTGAGGACAGGGACCGAAGAATACAACCAATGCCTCTCATTGTTCTACACCTTATAAAACATACAGAGCTTGGCTCCCCTTCTCCTGTGGGACAGGTTCACTAGATCATTATCAGCGCACATCCTCCAGGCTGTACTAACAAGTCGATCCAAGAGACGCAAGTGAGTATCAGTAGCCGAAGCCCAGACTGGTGAGCAATACTCCAACACAAGCAGCACAAAAGCATAAAAAAATCTGCGGACAACCTCACTGTCATCAAACACAGAATTCACCTTACACAGGAGCCCAATCTTAGTTGAAGCACGTGACACCAACCGCCTAATATGAGGCTGTTTTCATTCGAAGAGTAGTTTCTGTTGTGGTTCTTAGGGGTTCCTCGATCTGAGGACTTCATTTCACAGTAGTTAGAGGTCAACCCCTACGACGCCATGTTCACAGGCTCTGGCTGACTGTTAGTAGCACTTGGTCTTACTGGCATTCAGCTTCACACTCCAGGTCGATTAACATGCACTAATGCGTGACAAATCCCTATTCAGAGACTGGGCGATAACATGACGCATGCGAGGAGCAGGTATCATTGCTATCAAAGTGGCATCGTCGGCATAGTTGATCATCGTGTTTTCAAGCAAAGAGAACATGTCACTAGTATACAGAACGAACAACGGCGAGTCAAGCACACTACCCTGAGGGACGCCAGACACCCCCGCGACTGAGGCACTTGAAACGCCGTCGGCAGACACACTCTGCGTTCGCTCAAAAACAAAATCGCGAATGATTGACAGAAACCTACCACCTACACCAAATGACTCAAGCTTGTATAGTAATAGACCTCTGTCGTTAACCCTGCCAAACACCGCGTTGAAGTCCAACTAGACAAGGCGTGCCTCTGACCTAAAATCCCGCGCAGACTATAAATGGTGACACCGACAACAGTGCATCACAACTACCTAAGCCAGTTCTGTACGCAAACTGACCAGCAGGCAGCAACCCCGTTACCTCATCGAAACGGCGGAGCTTACAAGCGATCAATTTTTTGAACACCTTCGACAATTTGGGCGTCAGTGTGATGGGCAGATAGTTGGCGACATAGGGCGACACTGGATCCCGGAGAATGGGAGTAATATTGTCAGTACGCCAACCACGAGGAAAATTTGCCAACCGTACAGGCGCCTGAAGATCACTGCTAGTTTGGGGACAAGAACGCCAGCAAGCTGCTTATAAAACAAAGGAAACATGCCCACCGGGTTTACACCTCCATACGGATTAAGGCCCTCAAGCAGCACCTTGATTATACCAGCTCTGAACGCCAAAGAGGTTAAGCGAGGCTCAGGGTGGCATCAATGAGGCAGTGAGAACACATCTCTGCTCTGTTTCCCGTCGAAGTGAGCCGACAAAGCTCCGTCCTAGCCAAGGGATCAGTAATGATACCCACACCGGGACCAACAAGGAGCGGCAACGAAGGTTCAGCACAGAAAATACTGAACCCTTTAGCTCACTCCACCAACGATGTGGATGGTCAGTACTCAGCAGAGACTCCCTGGAACGCTGCCTCAGACGATGCTATGCCTCCTCATACGCACGCTTAGCCTCAGCCTTACGATCAACAAAGGTCTGTCACAACGGGCGGTCACGCGAACTCCGCCATGCCCGATAAGCTGTTTGTTTAGCTTCGAAAGCCAACCGACACTGGTCGTCAAACCACGGTTTATCCTGAGACCTCACAAGAATAGTCCTCTTAGGGACAAACCTCTGCAAAATAGACAGTCAAGTCGTTCAGCTCAGAGACAGGATCCTCACTGCGAATAATCTGGCGCCAAGGTAACGCCCTTAGTGCCCGAGTAATAGCCTCCCAATTTGCCCTGCTCTTAACGAATCCCACTCTCCTGGTGTCTACCACAGGAACAACTTGGTTCAGGTCCAAAGACACAACAAGATGTCAGTGGTCTGTAGAGCCAATAGGGGAGCCAACTGACACCGTCATCAACTCCGGGACATCAGTCATGACAAGGTCGAGACAGTTACCTGAAATATGCGTAAACCCACGAACTAGCTGCACACAACAAGACAAGATGCAAAATTCAAACGCAGCCTCACCATGACAATCAGTCGATGATGCAGATCCCAATCAGTCGGTGATGCAGATCCCAACCAGTTCCTGTGGCGTGCATTAAAATCTCCCACAAAAACAAACGCTGACTTAGGATCCGTGCTCTAGATCTAGGCTATTGCCATCAACAGTCATGAAGATAATCATCAGTTGCAGGGCTCCGATATAAGGACAATAAATAAAAATTATTCAGAGAGCCACACAGCTTCACAACAATGATCTCATGACGGGAGCATTCGTGCACTGACTGCCGGTAAGTGCAGAAACCACTCCGGACATAGACGGCCATTCCACGGAATCCAGGCCCCACCCAGGGGACCGAAAACCCGCCAAGGCAAGCTCATCGTCGTGTCTCCTGCCAGTCACCAGATACGAACATACACACCACGAGACACAAAGTCAAGCTCCGCGAGGTTCGCATGCAGTCCTCTAACAATGCAATAAAGGAGACGACAACCCCGAGCCCGATCCCGTACCGGGTTACTTTCAACATCCCCGCAGAGAAGTAAAAGAGAAAAGAACTTCAATATACAGTAATATACAGATATATACAGAAATTTAAAAGGAGAAGTAACGAAAGTATACATTTTCTTACATGTGACGGACGAAGTCTACACTAACCCTGAAATATAATGGAATCGGAAGGTCCCCTCGAAATTTTACCTTTGAAAGCTCATCGGAAGGGCCTACAAGGGTTAACTGGAAGCACCATAGACGGTCGCCTTGCAAGTTTTTCATCCACGTACTTCAGGATTTCTCGAAGCGTTTCAGGTAACTGTTCATGATCACTTTAACCTCTTTGGCAATATTACCATACTTAGTGTACATTCAGGATCATCAACGCTACAATCCCTACCTTTTTAAGATATATACGGGATGCAATGCCAATGCGAAAGACGAACGCTTACAATTTTTTTCCTCCAAAGAAAACAGAGCATCGGCCGGCACGAAGGTATGCTACAGAAATAATCTTTATCTTGAAACCATAATTTCCAAAAGTTCCGCAGATCGAATTTCTCTGGTTTGTCCTTTGTTGCCAGCTTCAAAAAGTTAAATTTATACATAAATCTCCTATGACTTGGATTAATGTCTAAACTTGACTGCAACCAATTGTTGTATTGTTTTGCTTTATTTGTTGAAAATTTTGGGAACTTGCAGCAGTAATCAAGAAGTTAAGCTAAAATTTGCAAGCGTCGTATGCCATTTAGCACCACTTTCAATAGGTGAAATTATATAACTGTGAAACAATATAATACGAAGTTAG
This sequence comes from Parhyale hawaiensis, assembly GCA_001587735.2. NCBI lineage: Eukaryota > Metazoa > Arthropoda > Malacostraca > Amphipoda > Hyalidae > Parhyale > Parhyale hawaiensis. The sequence goes on from LQNS02278160.1 coordinate 23,707,498, forward strand.
TACACAGATTTGATCTTAACACAGAAGCAAGCAGTCCGATGGATATAGATCTGGGATATAAGGAGGCCACAAGAACCACGTTCAAGAAGCCTTGGAGCCGTGTCGAATTATTTTTCTATTAATAAATATGAATATGAAAGCTTTAGCATCCAACTAACGAGATGCCAGCGTAGTAAACGCTATGCAGATCAGGCACATAAATAAATAAATTTGTCCTAAACGGTGAGTATGTGGCAACGGCTGGGAGGTGATATGGAGGCTATAGGCAGCGGCAGGTAGGCGGGAAGCAGCAGCCGGAAGGTAGCAATCAGCTACTGGAAGGTTACAGACAGCGGCTTGGAGCTACAGAAAGCCGCTAATTGGTAGAAAGCAGCAGTAGGTAGAGAGCAAGCAGCGGCTGGGAGGCAGCAAGCAACGGCTGGGAGGCAGCAAGCAGCGGCTGAGAGGCAGCAAGCAATGGCTGGGAGGAAGCAAGCAACGGCTGGGAGGAAGCAAGCAACGGCTGGGAGGCAGCAAGCAACGGCTGGGAGGCTGCAAGCAACGGCTGGGGGGGGGACTGCAGGCAGCGGCTGGGAGGCTGCTTGGAGCTGCCTCCAGAGCTGCAAGGATTTAAAGCTGAAGGGCAGCGCTGCAGCAGCGGGCCACCTGGCTGCTGTGGCTGGAGTGGCGCTAGTGCCACAGCCGCCGTGGCGGGAGCGGCAGTGTGGCGTACGCAAGGACGGCATAACAATGCCTGCATATTACTAGCACAGCACGGAGTCGGGGCGTGCGAACTAAATGAATGAATACATTATTCGTTAGGTAAATTAATAACCTAAAATGATAGCTATACGTATATAAAACATGACACTAAATAAACCAAGGGACAAATGAGCAAATAAATAATGTGTACCACAAATTATGAAATGAATAACGACAGTTAATATCTCGGTAATGATAAAGAAGTACTTGAACGAATAAAACATGAGTCTCATTTTAGTCAACTCTATTTTCCCATGAGGCAGAAACTTGGCACACGAGTTATTATAAATACATAGTTATTACATATATATTGTATACTGTGTATACATAACTAGATCAGTGTTTAACTGTAAGCGTTTTTAACTAATTACACATCATCAATCCCATTATGTGATACTTCCCTTGAATATTACACTAACAGCATTACTGTAGAAAATCTACGGGATTAATAATGACCTTTCCGACAAAAAATCTACCGACTTTGTAATGTTTCCCGACAGATAAACTGGAAAGCGGGCCTCGTCAATGTACGTACCATCACCGTGGCACCTACGTACGTTTCCGACCTTAATAAGCTGGTCAGTGTAATGTCAAAAATAGCAAGGACTTGTTCTGCTAACGTTCAAAATTAGCCTATATTGAAAGACTGTTTATTTGTAACGTTAGCTGAACCAGTCCCAAGATCTGTTAGAACACTAGCTTAACCAGTCCTTGCTTCACCTAACCTTACACACGGGCTCTATAGAAGCTGCTTACACCCAAGTCCCTGATTAGCTCTATATATATATATTGTTGAAAGCGATGTAAAGCTCGTTACCAGAAATTATTTTACTAACTTTCTCTAACTGCCTGAAACATTAACGCAACTGCCATCGTTGGTTCTATAAAACAATTCACCAATGTTTACACCGAACCATTTACCGAACTCCATCATAGTTGGTACATACGTGTGACTACCGTAACTTTATCCACGGGCTTACCTATGCAGCTCGGATCAAGGGGCCATGTCAACTACGCAGTAATAACACACAACCATCCGATCACAAGGGGGCATCTGGCAAGTTGCACTAACTTTTTGCGGAAACACAGTGACAAGCACCGTCAACCGATGGAAAAAGAATTACTCATCAGACTCCATAAGCCATCCATTAACTGTCAGTTTACTGACATCAGTAGGACGCTGTAGCTTCTTGGAGACCAACAGCCCCAACTTGAAGGAAAGCGCGAAGCGGATAACCGCTAGCAGCGTTTGGCTGCACCTCAGCCAATCAGAAGCAAGCACCGGCACTGCTTACCGCACAGCGAGGTCATATCAGGACCTTACCAATGCCTCGTCACCAGCACCACCGTGAACTGCAGCCCTGACGGTACGGAAAAAGTTGTAACTTGGCCGCTACCACCGCTGGCACTGCCATCGCCAACGCCTGATGATGAGCATACGAGGGTAGTCGAAATGTAGTTGTAAACATTGGATTGTTGCTTCTCAGAACCGAAGACGACAGTTGGATCAATTGTTCCGGGCAGTTAGAGCTTTATAAGTAACGCGCTCTCTGTCGCTTTAAATAAAAGCTGTATATACAGTGCCTAGACATAAGTATTTCCACAACTCTATTTTTTATGTATTTTTAAAAATTAGGGTCTGCTTTAGGATAATTAGTACAGGAAGTTTATGCAACATATATATATAATAGAATATTTTAACAGAATAGTCAAATGTGTACTTATAACAAGAAAATTTAACACAAGCAAAAGACGACTCAGAGGGCAATTAATAGAAACATTCAAGTATTTGAATGGCTTCAACGACTTATCTACAACGGCACTCTCTGAAAGAGATATAAATGATCGCTTGCGAAGCAACGGTCAAAAACTCAAGCACAAAGCTCGAAGAACGACCTTTAGTCAGCAGTTCTTTCCGTATTTCATAGTCAGCATTTGGAATAGACTCCCTTCTGACGTTGTTAGTGCGGAATCAGTCAACGCGTTTAAAAATCGTCTTGACTTACATTGGGAGAGACATCCCCATAACTAAGGATTCCTCCTCCAGGAATCGCACACTGAACGGCTAAAGCCTCAGGGGCTTCCTAAATCCGTTTTCTTCTCTCTTCCGCTCCAACTACACTGTCTGACATCTTTAACTCCGCATATCAGCGGCTATTGATCATAATTTCATGTATTC